>SJYX01003866.1:353247-386627 GCA_006410675.1 Oreotragus oreotragus
CAAAGAATACCAAGGAGAGATAAGAAGGCCTTCTTAAGTGAACAATGCAAAAAATAGAAAAAAAACAATAGAGATCTCTTCAAGAATATTAGAGATATCAAAGGAACATTTCATGCAAAGATGGGCACAATAAAGGATATAAATGGTATGGACCTAACAGAAGCAGAAGATATTAAGAAGAGGTGGCAAGAATACACAGAACTATACAAAAAAGACCTTAACGATTTGGATAACCACAATGGTGTGATCACTCACCTAGATCAGACATCCTGGAATGTGAAGTCAAGTGGGCCTTAGGAAGCATTACTATGAACAAAGCTAGTGGAGGTGATGGAATTCCAGTTGAGCTATTTCAAATCCTGAAAGATGATGCTGTGAAAGTGCTGCACTCAATATGCCAGCAAATTTGGAAAACTCAGCAGTGGCCACAGGACTGGAAAAGGTCAGTTTTCATTCCAATCCCAAAGAAGGGCAATGCTAAAAAATGTTCAAACTATTGCATAGTTATACTGATCTCACACACTAGCGAAGTAATGCTCAAAATTCTCCAAGCTAGGCTTAAACAGTATGTGAACCGAGAACTTCAAGATGTACAAGCTGCATTTAGAAAAGCAGAGGAACCAGAGCTCAAATTGCCAACATCTGCAGAGTCATAGAAGAAGCAAGAGTTCCAGAACAACATCTATTCCTGCTTCATTGACTAAGCTAAACCCTTTCACCGTGTGGATCACACCAAAGTGTGGAAAATTCTTAAACAGATGGGAATACCAGACCACCTCTCCTACCTCCCGAGAAATCTGTATGCAGGTCAAGAAGCAACAATTAGAACCAGACATGGAATAATGGACTGGTTCAAAATTGGGAAAGGAGTACATCAAGGCTGAATATTGTTACCTGGCTTATTTAACTTATTTGCAGAGTACATTATATGAAATGCTGGACTGGATGAAGCACAAGATAGAATTAAGATTGCCAGGAGAAATATCAGTAACTTCAGATATGCAGATGACCCCACCTTTATGGCAGAAAGCCAAGGGGAAATAAAGAGCCTCTTGATAAAAGTGAAACAGGAGAGTGAAAAAGTTGGCTTAAAACTCAATATTCAGAAAACTAAGATCATGGCATACAGTCCCATCACTTCATGGCAAATAGATGGGGAAACAATGGACACAGTGTCATGGGCTCCAAAATCACTGCAAATGGTGACTGCAGCCACAAAATTAAAAGATGCTTGTTCCTTGGAAGAAATACCATGACAAACCTAGACAGCCTATTAAAAAGCAGAGACATCACTTTGCTGATAAAGGTCCTTATAGTCAAAGCTATGGTTTTTCCAGTAGTCATGTAGAGATGTGACAGTTGGACCACAAGGAAGGCTGAGCACTGAAGAATTGATGCTTTTGAACTGTGGTGCTGGAGAAGACTCTTGAGAGTCCCTTGGNGGGTTCATGTTTGGGAGTTCGTGTAAAAAAATAAATAAATACAAAAAAAAAAAAAGGAAAAAAAAAAAAGAATCAATATAGGACAAGATTGTTAAGTGTAATCTTTTGTTTTATTTCACAAAGTGCAATGAGAATTTATAGACAGACAGTACTCAAGGGAAGTAATGCCATGAGCTGATGTCTGCTTTGCTCCACCTTTACGTACCTAAATCAGAGTACCCCTAGACCTCTACGCTTGTCCTGCAAGGCAGCCACCACCTGACATTATGTATCTGTTTGGTTGTTTCTTGCCCCCTCACTCACATTTTAAAATGTAAGTTCTCTGAGTTCATACACTCTACGCTGGGTTTGCAAGATGTCAGGGAATACTAGGTGCACAACAAATATTTATTGAATAAACAAATGAGTCCTTGGTATATCATACACTACTTTTGCTAGTAGAAAACGTAAAATAACTTCATTGCTTCCCAATTATTCCCCATATTCTCCAAACGTGAGGGGAAACACAAAACACCCTATCCTAAATCCCTGAAAACAGCTGGTATTTAATAGGAGACAATGAATGGCTAGATTACATTTTTTATTTGTTCCATTTCCACTTATCAGGCTGAATGCAACAGAAGTTCCATTCTGCATCTGATTATTTACCAGTGTTCCAGTTTTTCAGTCACAATATTTGGTTAGTGAGTTATTAACAAATCAGAACTATTTTCATTCAAGACCACCTAGAGTGTAAACATTGATCTTCCTGAATGAAGAAGTTGGGCTGTGACTTCGTCAAAGCCGTTGGGAAGAGGGCAGCTGTCCTAACAGAGAACAGCAGGAGCCGGCTCTATTCCAGGGAGCAGGAGCTGCACTCTCCATTTTCTTGTGCATTAATAGAGGCCTAAGTCATTAAAAGGCAACACATGCTCACAACCATATCACTACTGAATATATTTGTGTTTTGTCTTGCTTTAACAGTCAAGTCAGAATCCAGGTTTTAGATGTTGCCGTAATTGCCTTTTAGCATGCCCTGATTCTGAACAAAGATGTACCGTTTTTACATGAAGGGAGATAAACCACCAAAGCTGCTTTCCATCTGAGCTACTTAGCATTACTCTACTCTCTTTTCAAAAGATCGAATCTCTTTTCCAGCCCTGCTTCAATAGTGTTACGTAAAAGTCATGGAAGTGCAAATTCATAACCCCAGGAATAATCATGGGCAGTTCAGCCCCTGGGAAGAGGAAACATGTCTTTTAGTGATCAGTGTAAGTTGTGCTAATAGCCTCAGAGTTCAACAGTTTTCAAGGGGGAAAAGAAATAATTTTTATTTCTTCAATCAACCAACTGATTATTAATTAAATGTTTATTAATATTTTAATTTATTAAATATTAATTGCCTATAAGTGTCAGTCAATTAGGGACTGGAGATACAATTATTAATAAACTACAAATAGTTTTTGCCTAGAAGAGTTGAGGGTTAAGTGGTGATATAGTAAAGACATAGCAGATTATAGTACAATGTGATGTAGCAATTCCCTACTCTGATGTCACACAGATGCAGGGAGCTGGGCACTGATCTAAAACTTGTAGAAAGGGTCTTCCTTGGCTGTGCAGTGGTTAAGAGTTTGCCTTCCAATGTAGGGGGTGCAGGTTCAATCCCTGAAACTTAAAACAGAAGGAATATTGTAACAAATTAAAAAGTGTTTCACATTAAAAAAAAAAAAAGAAAGAAACTTAAAGGACTTTAGGAAGTTTAAAAAAAAAGAAGCTTGGAGTTAAAAATCTGAAAAGTGATGAGTTAGGGTCACTTCATGTAAGAGAATGGGTTGGGGTAGGAGTGGGTGACATGAGACCCACGTGCTAGAAGAGAGAAATGTGTGTGTGTGACAGCTGGTGAAAGTTTACATTCCAGAAACTAAAAATGCAATGTAGCCCATACAAGGGCACAAGGTAGCAAGAAAAAGGAAAAGACCAGTTCATACAGATCTTTTAAGTTCTTGAAGAGTTTGAGTTTCAATCCTAAGAATGATGGAGAAACACTAACAAATTTTGAACAGGGGTGAAGTATAGTCAGATATGCATTTTAGGAAATATATCCTGACTTTTTTAGAAAAGGGGTGAAGATTGGAGATCAGAAGTCATTGAGGAGGTCTTTCTAGTCAAATGATTGAGAGATAATGATGACCTGGCCAGTAGCCATGGGAAACGATACAAATTAAACAGACTCAAGTGGTGTTAAGATAATCAGTCTTGAGGAGAGATGTCAGCAATGTGAATGAGTAGGTCCCTCATTTGCATCTCACCTTCAAACAATAACAGTTCGACATACATTCATGGACCACCTGACTTAAAGAACTGACTCACTGGAAAAGATCCTAATGTTGGGAAAGATAGAAGGCAAAGGTAAAAGGGGACAGCAGAGGATAAGATGGTAAAATAGCATCACTGACTCAATGTGCGTGACTCTGAGCAAACTCTGGGAGATAGAGAAGGACAGAGAAGCCTGGTGCACTGCGGTCTCTGGGATTGCAAAGACGACTGAGTGATTAAACAACAGCGACAACAACAACGACCAAGGTGTCTTTGAGAAAGCTGTGGGATCCAGGACCATTTCCAAGGGGACTCTAGGGTGTCTAGCCCACCCGTGGGTAGGGTAATAGGCATACAGACTTCGGTCCCAGCTGTGACCCCTAACGTGGCCTATGAACTGAATCCAGCTCCTCTTGGATTCAGTCCAGGGGTCTCTGGAGAACACCATCTTGGACAATCACCCACTGATGATAGAGCCCTTGTGGAAATCCAGATTCCAGTGGAAGAAAAAAAAAAAAAAGTTTGGATGTACTGGAGAGGATAAAAGAAAGAATTCAAGTTTACCCTATATCACTTTTCCCCCAGGACAGCACAGTTCACTGCCAAGGCACATTTTTCTCAAGCCACGATTTCTCCTGAGAGGGCAAGTGAAAGCTTGTGAGGGAGCACCCAGTTCCCGCAGGTGTGCAGGATGCTCCCAAAGAGTCCTCGTGTCTTTCAACCCATCCAGAGTCCTGAGTCATGAGCTGAATGACTGGTGGATGGGAACAGGCTGGAAGAGGGACAGATAACACTCTTGGAGGCATTGAAGGGTTATAGTTCCTTCAATGAGAACTGCTTCTCATTCTATCAAGAAGCCCATCCAGAAGCCTCTGGGCATGTCTGTCTGCAAATCCCTTCAAGTGGGCCACAGGAAACCTCAGAGCTTTACACGGCTCACCCACACACACCTTTACTCTGTGAAGGGTCCTCAGTACGTGTTCCCCAGACAGCTAGGGAGCATGTGCAGTAAACCAGGTCAACTCTGCAGGCGGGCTCACAGTGGTGCTCCTGAGACTAATAGTGAGCACGCATAGGAAAGCAGGCCACTCTGCAGGCCTCTGAGGCTACAAAGTTGAGCTTTAGCTCCACCTCGGGGAAAGCAAAAGGGAGAGTCTTGGAACCCAGCCTAGTACGTTGCTGGATTCAGAGAAGAAATAAAACTAAGAACTCTCTCAAAAGAGAAGACTCTGAAGCAAACGTATTTATAGAAGAACTGAGAAAGCTTCAGAGTTCCTTGCAGGACTGTCAGAAGGTATTTTTCTCCTAAAGCCAGTTACTAAAGACTAGAGGAGGTGATTGTTACTTGAAATGTGAAGGCAAAGATGCAAGACTTCAAGGAATATAAAAAATCAAGAAAACACCAAGTTCAGTTCAATGTAATCGCTCAGTCATGTCAGACTCTTTGCACCCCCATGAACTGCAGCATGCCAGGCTTCCCTCTCCATCACCAACTCCTGGAGTCTACCCAAACTCATGTCCCTTGAGTCGATGATGCCATCTAACTATCTCATCTTCTGTCGTCCCCTTCTCCTCCTGCCTTCAATCTTTCCCAGCATCAGGGTCTTTTCATGAGACAGGAAAGGGAAGGCAAAGAATAAGGGTGTATTATTAGGCAAGTTGCCACTCTGGGCAGCTGAGCTTAGTCTTGCTGGGGACCTCTGGGAGGCAATGATTGAGCAGCAGGTGTCTCAGAGTTAACCGGACACAAGCGGAAGAGAGCAAGGCTATTTATAAACCAGTTCCAGTCTGTCAGAGGCTAATAGATGCTGGCGTGCAGGAGGCACGCGCATCCTATCTGCTGTGTATGAAGCCGCAGTGGGTCATCAGAGAGAGCCCTCAAAGAGATGCAGATGCTGGCGGGCTGGGATACCAAGGTGAGGCCCGAGGGCTTATGCGCAGGGCAGTGACAACATTAGCTTCACTGGGCCAGGCTGCAGCCTACTTTTCCCGCTGACTTACCTAGGCAAACACACTGGGCCACCCGGTGCTTTCCTGCATAACGTGAGGCAGTCCCTACCTCACTTCACGCCAGCAAGTGGCCATTTCCTCCATCTCCTGAAAGCTGTTTCCTCCACCAGCACCTCCCCTCTCCAGTTCCAGTCTCTCCCTGCCAAAATTCTCTCTGCCAGACAAGATCCCCTCAAATGTCAAAATGCTTCTTCCATTTGCTGAGAACACTGAGGCTTTCCATCAGCTCTTGGTGATTTTGCTCCATGCCCCCAGCGTGTGCTTGCTTCATCGTGTCTGACTCTTCGCAGTCCCATGGACTGTAGCCTGCCAGGCTCCTCTGTCCATGAGATTTTCCTGGCAAGAATACTGAAGGGAGTTGCCACGCTCTCCTCTAGGGGATCTTCCCGACTCAGGGATCGAACCCGTGTCTCCTGCGGCTCCTGCATTGGAGGTAGATTCTTTACTGCTGAGCCACCTGGGAAGCCCCCTCCCAGTGAGCAGACCCCTTGTGCCTTGGGAGGATGGTGGCACCTTTTGTTCATTTTCTATGGTACTCCTCGACAATCATAATTTTTTAAAGATTTTTTTGATGTGGGCCATTTTTAAAGTTTTTATTGAATTTGTTACAATATCGCTTCTGTTTTATGTTTTGGATTTTTTGACCACAAGGTTTGTGGGATCTCAGCTCCCCAGCCAGGAATCAAACTCGCACCCCCTGCACTGGACCACTGGCAATGTCCCTACAATTGCAATATATTTATTGATGTCCTTGGATTTCTACCAGACTGTAGGCTCCTGGAGGTCAGGAATTAGGTATAAATATCTTTGCAGAAATGAAGGACTTCTAAAACATTTGTGGACCATGCCAAAATGCTCCCAGACATTCTTTGCCCAGGCTCCAGTAAGAGTGGTATATGTACACACAAGCCTTCAAGACATGTTGATGGGTTTAGTAGATAGACAGAGTTTTGTGGAATTTCCCGGTGGTCCAGAGGTTAGGACTCCCCGTGCTTTCACTGCTGAGGGCTTGTCTTCAGTCTCTGGTGGGAGAACTAAGTTGATCCCACAAGCATTGCGTTCGTTGCTCAGTCGTGTCCGATTCTTTCTGATCCCATGGACGGCAGCCCGCCAGGCTCCTCTGTAGTTCCACACATCTACCAGCAGATGGCAACCGTCACTTACCATCTGTCAAGGACTCTTTTCTCTCCCTGGACAAGGGAACAAACTGCAGAGAAGTCCATTCTATGAGTCTTTACTGAGGATCTACCTGAGATCCTGGATCACATGCAGGCAGCTAAGGAGGAAGGCAGAGGAGAGACAGGAGAAAAAGGAAGACAGTTAAATTTTCAGAGGGTAAAGTTCAGGGATTGAGGGTCTTGGGGAGAGGGGAGCAATGAAATACACACAAAGTAATTAAGACCCCCTACAAGATAAAGGGGGGGGCTTCCCAGGTGGCACTAGTGGTGGAGAACGACTGCCAGCGTAGGCGACATGAGAGATGTGGACTCGATCCCTGGGTCAGGAAGCTTCCCTGGGGGAGGGCATGGTAACCCACCCCAGTATTCTCGTCTGGAGAATCGCATGGAGGGAGGAGCCTGGAGAGCTGTGGTCCATAGGGTCGCAGAGAGTCTGACATGACTGAACAACTCAGCACGCACAAGACACGGGACCTGTGTGAGCCTGACTGGAGACATGATCTCCCTGGACTCAGCTTCTTCATTCATAACATCAGAAGACTGGAATAGATGCTAAAAAAGAAGTGAGCACATGCAGATCTAGCCGTGCAAGGCTTTATGAAGAAGACTGGGGCTGGGTACAGAAAAACGGGCAGGTTTGGTAAGGGAGACACAGTTGCAAGCATAAACATCTTTGTCCATGATGCCCTTGGCTCTTCCCATTCTTTGAACAGCCCTCGATTCTCATCCACTCTCTGCTAGACATGCTGCTAGATGCTGGGGACGCTGGGTTGGCGCGGGGGAGGGGTGGCAAATCAAAGTGGCAAAGACTTTCCCAGGAGTTCATGGTCTAGTGGAGAACTGACATGACAGCAAGTATTTACGGTGACATTTGTACAGTGCCATGAGAAGAGAGTTGTCAGGTACCTAACACTGATGTACCTATTGCCTTATCATTTATAAAACACACCTAGAGGATTCCTCAGTCTGGCAAGGTGAAGAAGAAAATGATTCTCACTTTCAAGGAAGCAGAGGTAGAGACAAGAGGTGGTAGGGTCAAGGTCACACTTCTGCCAGTAGTGGGGCGTCGTCAACTAAACACCAGTTCCTCCAAATCCACGTCCTGTGGTTTTGTCCACTTCCTCATCCTGCTTACAAAAATATGACCCTGCTGATCAGCTACAGAATTGAAAAATATTGTTCCTCAGAGCAGAGCATCAGAAAAATCCTTTACTCTTTACTAATAAGGGAATATTCATTAGAAGGACTGATGCTGAAACTGAAGTTCCAATACTTTGGCCACTTGATGTGAAAAGCTGACTCATTGGAAAAGACCTTCATGCTGGGAAAGATTGAGGGCAGGAGGAGAAGGGGGCGACAGAGGATGAGATGGCTGGATGGCATCACCAACNTGATGCTGAAACTGAAGTTCCAATACTTTGGCCACTTGATGTGAAAAGCTGACTCATTGGAAAAGACCTTCATGCTGGGAAAGATTGAGGGCAGGAGGAGAAGGGGGCGACAGAGGATGAGATGGCTGGATGGCATCACCAACTCAGCAGACATGAGTTTGAGCAAATTCCGGGAGAGAGTGAAAGACAGGGAAGCCTGGCGTGCTGCAGTCCATGGGGCCACAAAGAGTCAGACATGACCGAAGGACTGAACACCTCTGGACTAAACAGATCTCTTGGTTCCTTGAGGGAAATCTGGGGCTATTGGGGTAGGATATGCTCCCGAAGCGACTGCCAGGAGCTGGTGTTCTTGCTCTGTCCCACGCTTACTGGCTCGCCAGAGCCCCTCAGACTCACCCTAGGTTGATGGGAATCTCATGAGATGCTCGTCCTTCCCTGCTCAGCCCCGGAGGTCAGTAGTGAGTCACTCGGTCTCCAATTCCACTCGGTTAAAAAAGGAGCAGACAGACTTTCCTGGTGGCCCAGGGGTTAGAAATTTGCCTGCCAATGCAGGGGACACAGATTCTACTCCTAGTCTGGAATTATCCCACATGATGCTGGGCAAGTTAGCTCATGCCCACAACTACCCAGCCTGCCCCCAGCACACGGGCTCCGCAGCGAGAGAAGCCCTGCAACGAGAAGCTCACACGACGCAACTCGAGAGTAGCCGCTGTTTGCTGCAACTAGAGGCAGCCCGTGTGCAGCCACAGAGATCCAGCGCAGCCAAATGGAAATAAGATACATTAATAAAAAGGAGCATGCTCACGTAGGACCCTGGAGATCCATGTGGTTGATGCCCCCATGGAGATTTCCAGAAAGACTTCTCAGGACCCCTTCAGCTCTGGACCTTTAAATTTCAAAATCCCAAGTTTTATACGTGGTGTGAGCTCAGTCACTCCATCTTTCTGAAAGCCGCTCAGTCGTGTCCGACTCTTTGCAACCCCATGGACTATACAGTCCATGGAGTTCTCCAGGCCAGAGTACTGGAGTGGGTAGCCTTTCCCTTCTCCAGGAGACCTTCCCAACCCAGGAATCAAACCCAGGTCTCCCACATTCCAGGCAAATTCTTTACCAGCTGAACCACAAGGGAACTCCATCTTTGGGGGCCTTTAATTTCTAATTTTTTTTTAAATTTATAATAATCCCTTTCATTTGCATGCAATTTAAAAACTGATACAGTGTTCCCACATCCTCATGATTGCTTTTATTCTTTACAATATTGTTAGGAAATTTTTTCCTCTAATTCAGAGATTAGAAAATAATATCTATGGCTCCAATGGACATGAGTTTGAGTAAACTCCGGGAGGTGGTGAAGGACAGGGAAGCTGGGCATGCTGCAGTTCATGGCGTCACAAAGAGCTGGACCTGACCTGGCGACTGAACAACAACGGGCTCCAAAAACTTATTAGTAGCTCAAGTGGCAGAGTTTGAATTCAATAACCCATGCCTTCAGCTCTGGGGAAGACTAGAGATCTCTTCAAGAAAATCAGAGATACCAAGGGAACATTTCATGCAAAGATGGGCTTAGAAGGGGACAACAGAGGATGAGATGGTTGGATGGCATCACTGACTCAATGGACATAAGTTTGAGCAAACTCCAGGAGTTGGTGAAGGATAGGGAAACCTGGTATCCATGGGTTCGCAAAGATCTGGACCTGGCTGAGCGACTGAACAACAATGCTATACAGCAGACATTAAACACAACAGTGTAAATCAGCTATGCTGCAACAAATTACAAAGGAAGAGAAAAGCCTAACAATTTCAGGGAAATGCCAGGCACTGCACTTATATTATTTCATCTAATCCTCACAGTAACCACAAGAGTTTAGCATTATTAGAGCTATGTGACCCAACAGGACACAGATAAGGCAATTAAATAATTTTTCCATTCATTAAACAAACATTATTAAACACCAAATTATGTCAACTATTACTACTGCAGGTGTTGGGAATAAAGCAGTAAATTAACAAGTTTCTGTGTCAATGCAACTTACATTCTCACAGAAGCAGAGAGAACCTAAAGAAGTAAACCAGTGATCTGTGACATACCAGTTGCTAAATATTACTGAGAAAAAGAAAGCAAGGCAGAGAGAACAGGGTGCGCAGGAGGACTGCCCAAGCTCTCGCTGCCAGAAAATCTCATAGTCATCCAGAGATAATGAAAATGAAAGTGGAGAAATAAAAAGGCCAGTGGATCAGAAGAGATAAAGGTCACGGCAGATGAGGAAACAGAAATGGAAGCTTCTCACTAGAGATATTTAACAATGAAAAGAGAAGAACCGGAACAGAAGCTAGGTATCTCAAATTCCCTTTTTAAGACCTTTAAAGGGAGTGCTTGAAGCATGTACAATCCTGCCAACTCCAGCACAGCCCTGCCCTCTAGTCGAGGCCCAGGGAGTGGGAAACTGCAGTCTGGACTCTTCAGAGTCTGATATGGCTCTCAGCACTGATGCCCCCAATTCCCATTGCCCCCAGCCCCAACAGCCCCATCACCAATACTACCATCACCACCACCAACACCATCATTGCCACCACGATGACCACCTCCATGATACAAGTCAAAACAACACTTTACGGAGTAGCATAAAACAGCTGCATGCTGATATTAAAAGGGCATTTTCCTGGGCTGTGTGACTACAAACTGTGGCTAGCCCGTGGAAGTGCAACTTGTCTACAATCTGTTGATGTTCCCTCATTCCTAGGACCCTAAAGCCTGTGCTGAGCCAGCCTGCAGGGTCATCCTGCAGTAACCATCTCCCAGGAGGCAGACTGAAATTCAAAATAGCTAAGTGAACAAAGCATTAAGATGTTTTACTTGGCTGATGGATAATGTCAAACCCAAATGTGATAATTTGTGAAGAAGCAGTATTTTAGCATAGTATGTTAGATTTATATCAACTTTCTGTAATTAAATTAGCAGACAAAAATGTTCCCTATCTCAGTAAAAAGCCTCGTCATCTATCCAAATCGCTGGTGGAAGACACCTGAGAGTCATCTCACGCTCTCCAGTCCAAAGGCCAAGCCGATCCCAAATCCTTCAGTTTCTTACCCTGAAGCACGTTTACACCAGGCCTCTCTCCGCCCCCCGCCACTGCCTCAGGCCGAGTCACCGTCATCTGTCTTCTGGGCTATCTTTTTGCTCTTACTACAACTCCTCCACCTTCTCCAAACCACTGCCCACACAGCAACCTTGTCGCTAACTTTCTGCACACTTACAGATCAAAATATTTCAAACACCCTGTGACATCCTGAAGGAGTAACATCTGTACACTTCTTCAAACTTGACTCACGCCAATCTCCTCCTCCGTGCTTCTCTCCACCTCAGGCCATCATATGTGCTGCCCCTGTGTCCACGACACTCTTCCCTCTCCTCTTCCTCTCCTAGTAACTCATGCAACCTCTAGATACCAGGTACCAATCAGGTCTCCCTTTCACGGGTCTCACTGTATTCTGATCTTTCACATCTGCCATGTAGCACATCTCAGTCCCTAACTGTGTATCTGTCTAATTATTTAATTGTCTCTTTCTCAGGATGGTAAATTCCAAGGGACAGGGATTATACGAGGCTTGTTTAATGTTTTATGTTTAGAGCTAATCTTGGCATTTGGTACGTAGTAGGCACTCACCGGTTTGCTAACAAAGGATTAATTCCAGGGCTATGAGTTGCTGCCAATTCCAGTATATTCCTCAGTGTGTGAAATGATTAGGATAAAACTCACCCTCCCTCTTTCACCTATAGCAGGAGGGGCTGACTCTTATCCCCATGAGCAGACACATTTTTTGCTGAGGAGACCTGCTACAGATGAACGAGTGACTTTCTAACACGTGTTTAGAAAATCTGAGCAGAAAGTAAAAGCAGAGCATGAAACACACTTTTCGAGTCCTTCATAAAGAATTAGAACCCAAAAACTAAACAGTGCCTACCACAGGTCACATCTTAAAACTCAAGATATTCCACTGCCTTGGATGAGCCTCTTTATCAGAAAACAACACAGGATACACTAATGTATACCCGGATGACTGTCTGCGGGCTGGATGGCTGTTGTTTCCTGAAACTCCTCTGAAAACAAAAGGTGTATCCCAAGAGGACACCCCTCTGAGCACAATATTCATTATATACAAACAATCACTCCATATACAGACACGGACAAGATGCCAAGAAATTCCAGTAATATTATTAGAAACAATAACAACCTCAATACCAGCAAGTAAGAAGTTCCTTTCCCTGTGGGGTGTAGGCTGTATTAAAGACTTTCTCTTAATGGTTTTTACCAAATTTCTGTGCTGAAGGACTGAGATCATATATTGCACAGCCAACTCCAAAGAGAAAGAAACCAAAGGACAGAGTTGAAAATGTTGTTCAAAGAGACGGCTGATGAAAAACAGAACTATAATTTGAGAGCTATTTGTACACTGACTCCCCCCACCCCATGTATCTCCGTGTCCAGGCCAATGAACTCCCACAGAGACAACATGGGTGTCGGGACTGATCCCCAGGAACAAGCCCTCTGGGAACTGGGACCTAAGCCTATCTCCTCTCTTGTACTTCTCTGAAGACTAGAATCAATCACTGTTAATAAAAACAGAGATTCCTGGCCCCAAACTCACTGAGTCAGGATTTCCCAAGGCATGCACTGGGAATATGAAACTAACAAGCACTCCAGAGCAACCCCAACTGGGAAACATTGCCCTGAAGGTCCAGGTCATCCACTTGGGAAGAGACCAGCGGCTGGAGGATGCAGGTGAGGGACTTCGGGGGGACAGGAGTGACCCAGTGTTTCTGGATGGGCCCTCCCAGGGGACACAGTCCAGAAGAAGGAAGGGCTAAGTCCCTGGAGATGCTCTGAGAAACTCCAAATACAAGGTGGGACAGGCACCTCAGCTGAGTGGGCTGGAACAGAGCCCAGAAATAGCCAGAAAACACACTCAGGCCTGGAGAATAATCGAGCAGTGAGACAGGCTCACAGTGTTGGGCCTGGAAGAGGGAAGGAGGCTGAGTCTGGGACAGGAGCGCCAGCAGGTCCAGAGGTCCCAATAATGCATGATTATTCATCACGCTGAGAGGACCCCCTGGTCTGATGAGTGGGACACAAAGCTCCCTGCGTCCACCATCTCACATTTCCACTCACTCAGGACAGGATGATCAGATACCCACTCTCGGGCAGGCAGTGCTCAGCCCAAGGGGCAGAGTGCTCTTAGCAGATGCTTCCATCCCACAGACAGCTCTGCTCACTCTCATGACCCCCCTCAAGCACCGGCCTAGTCTCTTCAGTTTTCTGCCTCAACTTTCAGAGGGACATTACTGTCATGTAATTGCTTTTTCCCCACATACAACTATATTAAGAACATGTGCCCACGGAAGTAAAGGCTCCGGTAAAACATGGTATTAAGTACCAATCATGAAGATTGGCATTTCTTAAGCAGGCAGTGGTAAGCCCTCTAGGGAGCATTTAGGAAACTGAGGGCTATTTGTGATGTGCACAGAGGTTGAGCTGCCCACTGAATTCTGTGAGCTGGAGACAGTGCCCTGACAGGCATTGGGCAGCCCCACACAACAAAGAATTTTTCCACCCCCACAGGACTTCCAAACGTCTTCTGGGAATGTGAGGGCCAGGGGCACTTGGCCTTTGCACAGTCTTAACTAGAAAATGATGAGAGGGGCTTCCCTGGTGCTCTAGTGGTTAAAAATCCACCTTGCAATGCAAGGGACACCAGTTCGATCCCTGGTCTGAGAAGATTCCACGTGCTGCAGGACACCTAAAGGCCTGTGCTCCAACTATGGAAGCTCCCACGCCCTGGAGCCCACGCTCTGCACCAAGAGAAGCCAGTACAGCTTGAAGCCCAGGCACCACAGCAAGAGAGTAGCGCCCACTCACCGCATCTGGAGAAAGCGCACGGGAGCAAAGACACAGCACAGCCAAGAGACATAGATAAAACAAGGAAACAGTGAGGCCTAGCGGATGAGACAGAAGTATCTAGAACACGCAGTGTGGAGAGGGGATTGGACTAAACTGTCTCAAGTGTTTCACTCAGGACCACTATTCTACGATTCAAACGTATAAGGAAATCCAGCCATGTGACTTTCTACCGAGTTCTCTCAGGGGGATAAATTATCTATTATAGTCCTATCTTCTTCCATGATCATATATTTGAAAATTTTACATTCTAATTTTGGTTTGGTTAACTGTTTCAAATCCTAAACCTAGAGAACTTTTACCCTTAAATATAAGCCAAGGAAGGAGAAGGAAATGGCAACCCACTCCAGTATTCTTGCCTAGAGAATCCTGTGGACGGAGGAGCCTGGTGGGNTCATATATTTGAAAATTTTACATTCTAATTTTGGTTTGGTTAACTGTTTCAAATCCTAAACCTAGAGAACTTTTACCCTTAAATATAAGCCAAGGAAGGAGAAGGAAATGGCAACCCACTCCAGTATTCTTGCCTAGAGAATCCTGTGGACGGAGGAGCCTGGTGGGCTGCTGTCAATGGGTCGCACAGAGTCGGACACGACTGAAGCGACTTAGCATGCATGCACTGGAGAAGGAAATGGCAACCCACTCCAGTGTTCTTGCCTTAATTCCAGGGACAGAGGAGCCGGGTGGGCTGCTGTCTACGGGTCACACAGAGTCAGACATGACTAAAGCAACTTAGCAGCAACAGCAGCATAAACCAAGGAAACTATAATGGATGTACGTAAAAATATTTTTCAGTGATTTTTACTACAGAAATGTCTACAGCTAAAAATCCTAGAAGTTACCAAAATATCAAATAATTTGGAATTAGTTAAATCAATGATGGTATATCCATAGAATAGCTATCCATAGACTAGCTAATATTTTAAAATACTTCATGATATAGAAAAATACAGAACTAAGTGGGACAAACAAGTTACACAAAAATGGGTCTCTAAGATTTCATATATATGAAGAAATTTCATATATATTTCATATATATATAAATATATAAACTCTATCAAAAATGTTTGTATCTAGTATTGATAAAGGATAAGAGAAAAATAGAGGGGGTTGGTAGGAGCTCTATGTGTCACTATATATGATGTGTGTGTGTGTGTGTGATATTTAACATAAGTCCTGAAAAGGAATAATCCTGTTGATAATACAAACAGAGGCAATGGAGTAGCCATTGCCTCATTGGGAAGATGGAGATTAAGAAGAACAGCTTCATTCCCATGGCCTCAGGAACAATGAACACTTAAACAGCTAGTCAGCGTTCTAAATTAGATTTAACTTTAAACGCACACTGTCACCTATAATCATTACTGAAATTTCTCTCTTAAATCAGTCCCAAGTTAGGGCAAGAAGTTTCCCAAGGTGTTGAAACATTAAGGACAAAGTTTTTTGCTCCATCTCCTAGAAATATTATTTCAAACATGGGGCCATAAAGAGACTAAAATCTGTAAAATAAGTCTCTTATAGAAAATCGTATATTAAAGTATTCATTATAGAAAATCAAATTTGTTCAACTTAGCTGTAAATGAACTCAGCAGCCTTGTGATAATTAACCCATTACTCTATTAGTTTCTGTATAAAGATTGGATAGTCAGAATATTTTCCAGTCTACTTTATTCTATGGGGTTTGCTTTAAATAACTGTTACTTATCTAACAGATTCAAACTCTACTGCATTGGGAAGGCCCTTTCACACAGACACCATTCTTTTTCATGCCCAAATTTAAAAAAAGGCAAGAACATTAAAACGTATACTACAATAGTAACAGAGGTTATATCTAGGTGGTATACAATTATAAGGAATTTTTATTTCCATGGAATTTACTGTATTGAATAAAACCATGTGTCACTTACTTTTATTATTCTTTTTAAATGAAAAATGAGTTTCCCTTTTATCTTTATCCTAATCATTGTCCAGCCAACGTGATAACATTTTATCAAGTGATCAAGGGCAGAATACTTCAAAAAAAAAAAAACGAAGAAGGAAAAGAGGGTTTCATTTCCAGAATAATCAAGTGTGGGCTCAATCAACACTAAGGATTTGGTGTGGGATTCTTTTGTGTGTGCTCTACAGAAATGGCAACCCACTCCAGTGGAGAATCCCAGGGATGGCGGAGCCTGATGGGCTGCCGTCTGTGGGGTCGCACAGAGTCGGACACTACTGAAGCGACTTAGCAGCAGCAGCAGCAGCTACAGCAGGGAGGATAAATTACTTTTATCTGTGGCTGCAAGAGCTTTATTATTAAGCTAAAGTCTTTCCATGTCTAATCCTTTAAACATCCGAGGTGTTGATAATTTTCAGGCTTGAGTCAGATGGGGCTTTAGAAATCACCTGACTGAAACTTGAATTAGGGGAGAGGGTGGTCACCTGATAGGCAAGAGGTAAAACCTACATTTCTTTTAAGTTTATGTTCTTGAAGTAGAGGTGACTTACAATGTTGTGTTAATTTCTTCTGTACAGCAAAATAAAAAAAAAAAAACGAAGAAGGAAAAGAGGGTTTCATTTCCAGAATAATCAAGTGTGGGCTCAATCAACACTAAGGATTTGGTGTGGGATTCTTTTGTGTGTGCTCTACAGAAATGGCAACCCACTCCAGTGGAGAATCCCAGGGATGGCGGAGCCTGATGGGCTGCCGTCTGTGGGGTCGCACAGAGTCGGACACTACTGAAGCGACTTAGCAGCAGCAGCAGCAGCTACAGCAGGGAGGATAAATTACTTTTATCTGTGGCTGCAAGAGCTTTATTATTAAGCTAAAGTCTTTCCATGTCTAATCCTTTAAACATCCGAGGTGTTGATAATTTTCAGGCTTGAGTCAGATGGGGCTTTAGAAATCACCTGACTGAAACTTGAATTAGGGGAGAGGGTGGTCACCTGATAGGCAAGAGGTAAAACCTACATTTCTTTTAAGTTTATGTTCTTGAAGTAGAGGTGACTTACAATGTTGTGTTAATTTCTTCTGTACAGCAAAATGATTAAGTTTACATATATATATATATATATATATATATACGTTCCTTTTGTGTTCTTTCCCATCATATCATAAGATGTTGAATATAGTTTGCTGTGCTATACACTAGGACCTTGTTGTTTATCTATCCTATATAAAAGTTTCCGTGTATGCATGCCATGTGCTCAGTCTAATCTCTGCAACTCCTCTGTCCATGGAATTTTCTAGGCAAAAATACTGGAGTGGGCTGCCGTCTCCTCCTCCAGGGGATCTCCCTGGCCCAGGGATTGAACCTGCATCTCTTGTGTCTTCTGAATTGCACATGGATTCTTTACCCATTGAGCTGCTGGGGAAATCTGGGGTATAATATTTTACATCTGTTAACCCAAAACTGTGGAAGGAAAGCTATGACAAACCTAGACAACATATTAAAAAGCAGAGACATCACTTTGCCAAAAAGGTCCATATAGTCAAAGCTATGGTTTTTCTAGTAGTCATGCATGGATGGATGTGAGAGTTTGATCATAAAGAAGGCTGAGAGCCAAGAATTGATGCTTTCAAATTGTGAGGTCAGAGAAGACTCTTGACACTCCCTTGGACTGCAAGGAGGTCAAGCCAATCAATCCTAAAGGAAATCAACCCTGAATATTCATTGGAATGACTGATGCTGAAGCTGAAGCTCCAGTAATTGGGCCTTCTGATGCAAAGAGCTGACTCGTTGAAAAAGATTTTGATGCTGGGAAAGACTGAAGGCAAAAGGGGCCAACAGAAGATGAGATGGTTAGATAACATCTCTGATTCACTGCACATAAACCTGAGTAAACTCTGGGAGATAGTGAAGGACAGAGGAGCCTGGAGTGCTACAGTCCATGAGGTTGCAAAGTCTTGGACATGACTTAGCGAATGAACAACAACCCCAAACTCCCGATCCATCCCCTTTTACCTCACCCTTAGCAACCGCAAGTTTGTATTCTATGTGAGTATGTTTCTGTTTCACAGATAACTTCCTTTGTGTCATGTTTTAGATTCCATATATAAGTGACACCATATGGTATTTAAGACCCTGAATTTCTTAATTTCCATTCCACCAGCGTTCTTCTGCACCCATAGGGTGGAGGCAGGATGGGGGCTGAGGAGAACCCTCACTACATGACTGCCATTCTATGCAGTATAAGCAAAAAAAGCTATTTTTAGAATCCATGATTACCCAACTATGTACCAGACTCTCAAAATTCTGTCAAGGCAAGTTAATCTTTTAAAAATCTCTATCATATCCCTTTAAAAAATGAAAAAGAAATTCTAAAAACACACTAACAAGAAGAGCACACTGATAATACACAGATTTCTGCTCTAGTACAATCTAAAAAGACACATTTTATGTTGTTTACTATTAAAAAACTCTGGGTGCTCATTGCCTTACTCATTCTTTGTCCTTAAGCAGAGCCCATTTAGACTCTGCCTACTTCTACAAAAAAACATTTGAACAAGAAACAAGTAGCTATTAAAACACACACAAGTTGTCTATCTCAAAAACAAAAGATGAAAGGATTTATCCCCCAAGGAAAAGTTGCTGCCAACAAAGCTTCCTCCTTCCATAAAGCAACAAAGTTTTCTCTTTTATCTGAAATGTTACAAAAATAGTCAAAGCCATCAAAGGCCATTATCCTTGCTAATACCCCAATCTTCAACCCCCTCTAACTGGGGACTTCCAGATGAACAGTCTAACGAACTCCAGTTCGCAAATGTAAACCACCAACTTAATTAGTAGTAACACATTGCTATAGAATAGCTCCTGTTTATACAGGCAAGGTCTTTAATGACATTAAAAGGCTTAATACTGTCATAAATTTTAATACAATATTTTAAACACAAGTGAGTTTATCACTCTCAAAAGTAAATTTACTTAGCTGGGTAAGAAATCCGCAACTTCATTAGTATTCTCCTACAACCATAAATTCCCCTTTGTCATATCTGAGCATTTACAGAATTGGCACTGGCTTTTAGCTATAAAAATCAATCAAACTGATGCATATTCATCAACTAACTGCTCTAAACAGGCTGATGGTGCTTGTCTTGGTTCTATTGCAAGGGAAGCCGGGGCTTAAGCAAATTACAGCCTTGCTGGGTGTCAAACTAGGAAATGAGAGGGTTGTAGTAAATGATCACTAAAGCTTCATTCTTGCTCTGATTAAACGCAGCTCTGTAACTATGAGTTTTAAAAAGCTCCAGATACTAAGGACCATGCGAGAGTAGGGCAATATGCAGTCCCACCACTCAGATGCACTGGAAATCCAAATTAAAATGTAGACACAGCATCTTTCAGAAGGAAGCATTAAGGTATTTATCAGCCATCACCTTAGTAGGGCTCAGCTCCAGGCAGCTAGAGTCCGAAGGATGAGCAGTTGCTGGGAAGAAAAGTAGGCATTTAATAGTCCCACCACTCAGATGCACTGGAAATCCAAATTAAAATGTAGACACAGCATCTTTCAGAAGGAAGCATTAAGGTATTTATCAGCCATCACCTTAGTAGGGCTCAGCTCCAGGCAGCTAGAGTCCGAAGGATGAGCAGTTGCTGGGAAGAAAAGTAGGCATTTAAATCAAATGGCCTATAAGAGCCAGGCAAAGAGCAGACATAGAGAGCCGAGTGGGAATTGTGGGAAAACGAAGAGCTGCTCCTCAGCTCCAACTAATTATTGCCTTGCAAGAATGTACACCCTGGGTTATCCCATTTTTACATATTTCAAAAGAATGGCAAAAATCCATAAGACCTCTGATATTTAAACACTGAATCCTGAAGGATTGATGCTTTTGAACTGTGGTGCTGGAGAAGACTCTTGAGAATCCCTTGGAGAGCAAGGAGATCAAACCAGTCCATCCTAAAGGAAACCAACCCTGAATATTCATTGGAAGGACTGGTGCTGAAGCTGAAGATACAGTACTTTGGCCACCTGATGCGGAGAGCTGACTCATTGGAAAAGACTCTGATGCTGAGAAAGATTGAAAGCAGGAGGAGGAGAGGGCAACAGAAGATGAGATGGTTGGACGGCATCACCAAAATGGATGTGAGTTTGAGCAAACTCCGGGAGATAGTGAAGGACAGGAAAGCCTGGCATGCTGCAGTCCGTGGGGTCACAAAGAATTGGACAGGATTTAGCAATTGAACAACACAAATGTTTTAAAACAGTCTACAAGCCAATTATATCTCCACATTAGATATACTTGCAGCACACCAAATTTGAGATCTCTGATGTGGGACACCATACTACTAAGGAATAAAATAGAAAGATGGGGGGAGATGCTAAATAGAAGGAAGGATGCAAAGAAAGAGGATAGAATGGGCTAAGTCAATATCTGAAGTTTGTTGTGTTGAGGGAATTCAGAAGAACACGCAAACTTGGAGGCAGGAAGAGATAAAGACAGTGAGTCTAAACCTTTTGGGTGGTCATGGGTAGCATATGAGATTCTCATAAATGCTTTAGAGATTTTCCCTGGAAAAATAAACCTAAGGAGTGAGAAGAATAAAGCTGCCCACCAAGATGTCTGTATGTTTGTCCCTTGCTCTCCTCCCCTTGTTACCTTACATGGCAAAAGGGATTCTGCAGAAGTCACTAAGTTAAGGAACTTGACATGGAGTGATTACAGTGAGTCGTCTCAGTGGACCCAGTCTAATCACATGAATCCTTAAAATCAGAGCATCTCTCCTGCCCAAAGCTGTAACAGAGAACGCCCTGTCCCTACACTGGATCTCTTCCTTTAGCTCTAACCCTGTGCCCTGTCACCTGTGTTCAGCCATGCTTGCTCAGCACCTTTTCTAAAACAATGTTGCCCACAGCCTGAAATATAACATGGTAGCCCATTCTCAAGGCTCTGACCTTTAAAGGTTTAACACTTTTCCATTCACACACAGAGAAAAAAAGAGAATAACCTTTGTCCTGTTATAGGTTTATAGGAACATTGTAATCAGACCTACATAGACAGCTGCAAGAACAAACAATTCCAGCACCAAATGCTTTGCAACAACCAACCACACCACCATGCCTCCTAGGTACAAACCTGTGACTTACAGCAACACAAATTTATAGTCTTACGGTTCTGTAAGGACAGATGGCCAACACAGGTCCCAGTGGGATAAAATAACCGTGTCAGCAGGCTTGCCTTCCTTTCAGACAAGAAGCCGGAATCTTAGTTGGGTAAGATAGTTCTTTGGAATACAAGTTCATCATCCTCTCAGCCTGCTGGCTTTCTGAACAAAATCGCTATTTCTTGCCCTAACAACTCATCTCTTGATTTACTGGCCTGTTGTGAGATGAGGAGTAGGAGCTTGAACTCAGTCACCGTTAGAAGAAAACATGGAAGAACGCTCAGAGAGATGCAATGGAAAAAGAGGGCACTCTCCAAGCAATGTGGGCAGCCTCTGGAAACGGGAAGAGGCAAGGAAATGGATCAGTTCTCCCCTAGAGTCTCCAGAAAGGAATGTAAGCCTGCTGACAATGTCTGTTTTATCCTAGTGGGATCCATGTTGGCCATCTGTCCTTACAGAACCATAAGATTATAGATTTGTGTTCTTGTAAGCCGCAGGTTTGTGGTCATTTGTTACAGCAGCAACAGAAAACCAATATACATAAAGACAATCAAAATTTGGCAGAAACATTCACAGACCTCCCTGATGCTCATCCATAGACATTAGATAAAGACTCCTTGCACTAGAAAGAGCTGAACAACATGATCTCAGAGCTGAAGGTAAAACTGTTTCTCTTTGGCACACGTGAGAAGATCAATACTACCCCATGACACAGTCAGCTGCAAAATTGTACCTCTACAAGGATGGATTCATTCTCTGGACACTAACTACCCTTATGAGTCTCACTTAAATCACATGTGAACCCCTGACAACTCCTTGCTGCAGATTGATCTTTCTTCTCTTTCTCAAAGTGTTTGTTATGCTAAGAACATGCTCCTCCTCAACCTCCATCCCCAGGAAGATGGCGTTTTACACCTGCTGAGATTTAGCCTGCCTTATTCCCTCACTTTGAGCCAGACTGAGCCCTGAAGTATCTTGTTACAGTATCATGTCTCTATCAAGATCTTACCGAGCATGATATGCCTGGACCAGGCCGTATGCTGGCTTAAAACGGAAGAGGAAGGTTATCAGGAAAGTGAGCTACCTGACTCAAAGTTGTTTTTAGCCTCAGATCTCTTTTCACCAGTTCATCAAATTTCACAATCCCTGTAATATTTTGAGATGTTTTTTTAAGTTCCATTAGAATGATCCTGGGTGACGTCACCATGGTTGTGACAAATAACTCTGTAGTTTAAAGTTACCATACCAAATACTAAACCTAATACGCCAGACATAACTGGCTTCATAGCTCCTGATCTGCAACTTGACACCAGATCCTGTGATTGTCAACGCTGATGCATAGACAATTCTGGAATGCTGCTAGATGAGAAAGCAAAGTGGAACATGGAGGCTAGAAAGGAAAAAGAATAAAAGAACAACAAGATATTTGGGGTCCCATGGAGATCTGCTGAAGTGTAGAGGAAGACAGACCAGATCTGTCTCTGCAAGAAGTGGCCACTCTGTTGGGGAGACTATCTTGTCTCAACAAGGAAGGCTGCCCAGTGACCAAAGTATCTGGCTCCTTTTTCTGACATGCAGAAGAGGTCAGGAACGTCCTAAAACGTTACACAAACTTGCGTGTATATGTGCATCTCTTATTTTCTGAAGAAAAGTGCCATAGATCTGAGAATCCAAATGAACTGTAACTCCCCATTCCCAAGTATAAGAGGGGCTAGCCTGTATGTTTCCTCATGAGGACTCCTCTAATTCAATGCTCTTAGTTCTTACTAGTCATAAGTGAATAATCCCCACCATAGAATCGTATTGTATTTCTGACTTGCCCTCTGATAGCAGCAATAATACCATTTACCCTTTCCACTAGATGGGATATAAAGTGGTCTTAATTTTACCAAACATCTGGCATCTTTGAGAAGGTGAATTATTAACCTCATTTTCCCCATCAGCCTCTGTGGAATATTCATCCCAAAGGGAACCATGCACTCCATACAAATATGAATGTGTATTTTGTTTGTTGTTTTCATTTTGTCTGTTGTGAGTTTTGTTGTGTCTTTTTTTACAGTTTTGAAATATGCATAGGAATAGAGTTGGCCTTATTATTCCTGAGAGAGGCAGTCACCGGTCTAGTGGGATAAGACAGGGTCACTGTCTAAACTGGCTGTAAAACAGCTTTGCTATCATAAGGTTTCCAACAGGAGGGTGAGTATTCTGATCAGCAGAGAAATGACGGGACTGAGTCTCACCTGATCCAAGGTCAGGTAAGAATAAACAGATAAGAGATGGCAACCAGCAAAGAAGGTGAGAAAAGATATCCAAGAATCTAACCAGATAATAGATCACCTTAATTTTAGGATCTCTATCAACCATCTGAGGCACTATGATTCTAAATTTAGTATGCTGAATATTTAAAAACACAATTTCACTATATATAAAATAGATAACTAATAAGGACCTACTGTAGAACACAGGGAACTCTTCACAATTCTCTGTAATAATCTACAGGAGAAAAGAATCTAAAAAGAATGGAAATAGGTATACTAATTCACTTTGCTGTAGACCAGAAAATAAGACAACATTGTAAATCACCTATAGTCTAGTAAAATTAATTTTAAATAAAAGCACATTTCATAGTACAGCCAAGCTTGTCTGTTGTTGATTCACTTAGACTCTGCTGCCTTAGAAAAAAATTTGAAATGTCATGCCGGAAGCCCAGCCCTCCCTTTCTCCTGGGTGCTATGATTACACTGTACACAAGATCCTACAAAGACAGCTGGCACAACTAGTGGCTGAATTCTTTCTTCTGTTTACTTCCAGAAAAGACTTTCCATAGACAGCTGCAAGGCCAGGCTCCCGCTGAAAGCCATGTCAACCTTGCTGCAGTCAGCCTTCACCCATGTTCTTGCCCTGCACCCAGGAGTTGTCTCCTGCAGGTCTAGGAGACCAGAGAGGCCAGCCCAGGGCCACTTCAGGGCTTAGAGACATCACCTGGGTCAGCAAAGAAGCCACACCTGCTATGCTGCAATCATTTGTAGGTTCAAATTCTGGTTCAGCCTTTTTCACTTGTACAATATCAGGCAAGTGCCTTAATGTCTCAGCCTCAGGGTCCTTCTCCATAAAATGAGGCTAAGAGTATCCACTTTCTTGGGAAGGCTGCTGCTGCTGCTGCTAAGTCGCATCAGGGAAGGGATGAGAGCTAAATGACAGAATATATGAGAAGCAATTGGCTTGATGCCTGCACTATTATTACTAATTAACATGATCACAGAAAAAAAGCTAATCATCTCTACATGGAATGAAAGAGGACAAAATGATATCAGCATTTCTCTTTCTCAGGGCAGGAAGGTCTCTACTCTTCTCTGAGCCTTAAGGGTGATTATCTTCTGACTGAAGGGAGAGAAAGTAGGTTGTTTATATTTCCGTTAGACTCAATGATTCTCCTTCTAGGCCCCATTAAAGAGCTTCTCTGACTTCAAAGTGATGCCAGTGAGTGTGAGAAAGCCTTGCCTCTTGTGTGGGGGTAGCAAGCACAGGTGCTACCAGTCTAGGAAAGGAACCCCAGGCCCACTGCAACTTGTGACAACACAGGGCCCACCTTGGTTGAACTCGCACAGTTTCTTGGCACCTGGAGGTGGGGTTGTGTGCACTCTCCTGAGCCGGTGTCCCTGGTCTCCCTCGACACTCCGACTGGCTGGATACCACATGCTCTGTCTCCTGCAAGAGAAACAGGAAAGGGAGATGAACCGTCAGCAGCCAACAGTTCCACAGTGTTCTCCGGTGGGGGCTGGGTCACAGAGCAGAGCAGCAAGCCATAGAAAACACACACCGCTGACGACTATGGGGAAGAGGGCTGATGAGTAATTCAAAACTTAAAAAGTCTCTTCTATCTGGCAGTTGCTGCCAGGTTACAGAATAAAGAGGAGGTTTCCCTGATGGTCCAGTGGTTAAGACTCTGCACTTCCAAGGCAGGGGGTGCAGGTTCAACTCTTGATCAGGGAACTGAGATCCCACATGTAGTGCAACCAAAAAACTTCCAGATACAGAATAAGGAGAAAGTAATAATAAAAACCTAAATTTTACAAACATTAAACATATTATAGAGCTTCCCTAGTGGCTCAGTGGTAAAGAATCCACCTGCCAATGTAGGAGACATGAATTTGATCCCTGATCTGGTAGGATTCCACATGCCACAGAGCAACTAAGCCGACGCGCCACAGCTGAGCGTGTGCTCTAGGGCCCGGGAGCTGCAACCACTGAGCTTGCGTGCGGCAACTGCTGAAGCCCAGGCTCTGCAATGAGAGAAGCCACCACAATGAGAAGCCTGTGCACCACTGGAGAGTAGCCCCCCATCACCACAAGTAGAGAAAAGCCCACACAGCAACAAACACCCAGCACAGCCAAAGTAAACACAATTACGAAAAATTATAGAAGAGTATTTGATGAACAAATAGATTTGAAAATATAATCTCCAGAATACTTCTAGCATAGGCTCAATTTTGCCAAATCAAATATATGGATAAATGTACACACACACAAATACAAAATTGAGACCAAGTAAACCAAAATCTTAACAATGACTAACATTAAGATGTCATTGTATTTTCTTTTGGGTGCTCATCTACATTCATTAAAATAATGATACATTATTCTTTCACACACACACACACACACCTGTCTATACTGCACCCAAAGAAATCACTAGATTGGCCCCATCATCCTATGATGAGCTCTACTAATTAATTTAGGAAAACTAACAGAAGTCAAGTCTAGAGAGTATCATAAACATTCCCAAGTTAAAATGAATCTGTATTCAATACAAAGACACACATACCCAAAATGAAAGACTTATATACATTCAGCAATTCAAATACTATAGTGTTTGAGCCATGCCAAACCTCTGACAAACTTTCCTTAGGATAAAATAGCCCTTCTTTACATGAAAAATGAAATGTGAAAGCCAAAATCAGTAAGAAATTCAGCAAATGCAGATGGCTACTGTCATCCAGTCAAAATATTCATGTGACACAGTGAATCAGGCTCTGACTGTGCAGTATATTGTGGCGACATACCATGGAATGGGAGCTACTCATGATGATAATTATAATCCTTTTATAAAAATTCCTCCCAAGCTCAATATTCTGCAACTAGTGCTAAGGAAATACTTGGAGATTTAGTCCAAATGAGCTCAGTGAAAGCAAACTATTTTTGTGTTGGGATGCACGTTTCAGGTTTCTATACTAATAATATTATTTTAAACACTGTATTTAGAAACCACCCTACTTGGAGACCTAATGACAAGGCCCTTCTAATCTCTAAACAATTTAAAACAGAAATTTCAATTTTATTAAAATTTAACCCTTTTAAGAAACAGTAGGTTTTGGTTTCGGTTTTTCCCAAAGAGAGTGTTTTATCTCATCCTTTGAATTCACAGAGGCCAAAAAGGGTTTCAGGCCACACATTGCAGGACTCCTATGGATTTTACAAGCAAAAGCAAGAATAAATAAATGGGAATATGTCAAAACTAAAAAGCTTTTCTACAGCAAAGAAAGCAATCAATAAAACCAAAAGGCCGCCTACTGAATAGCAAAAGATCATTGCAAATCATGTATCTGATAAGAGGCTAATATCCAAAATATAGAAAGAATCCACACAACTCATAACAAATAGAAATCTGATTAAGAAATGGTAAGAGGGCCCGAGTAGATACTTTTCATCAAGGAAGGCATACAGATGGTCAAGAGACACATAAAAAGAGCTCAACAGCACAATCATCAGGGAAATAAAAATCAAAACCACAATGAGAGATCATCTCACACCTATCAGAATGTCTTTCTGATAATAACCAACAAATAATTATTGGTGAGGATACTGAGAAGAGGAAACCCTCATGCACTGTTGGTGCGAATGCAAACTGGGACTGCCACAATGGAAAACAGCATGGAGTTCTCTAAAAAAAATTAAAAACAGAACTACCATATTGACCCAGTGATTTCACATCTGGGTATTTATCCATAGAAAACAAAAATACTAATTGAAAAGATATATGCACCCTTACGGGCTTTCCAGGTGGTACTAGTGGAAAACAACCCGCCTGCCAATGCAGGAGCTATAAGAAATGTGAGCTTGATCCCTGGGTCAGGAAGATCCTCTGGAGGAGGGCAGGGCAACCCACTCCAGTATTCTTGCCTGAAGAATCCCATGGACAGAGGAGCCTGGCAGGCCATAGTCTGCAGGGTGGCAAAGAGTCGGACATGACTGAAGTTACTTAGCCTGCACATACATGCACCGTTATGATCACTGCAGCAAATAGCCAAGATACAAAAACAATCTATGTCCATCAATAGAAGAACGGAAGGAAAAAACAGAATAGTATAAACACATACAGGCACACTGAATATGTTACTCAGTCATACGAAAAGAATGAAATCTTGCCATCTGCAACAACTTGGGTGAACCAAGAGGGCATCATGCTAAGTCAGAAAGAGAAAGACAACACCATAGGATTTCACTAATATATGGAATCTAGAAAACAAAACAAACAAGCAAAACAAAATAGAAACATACATGTGGATGCAGAGAATAAACTGATGTTCACCAAAGGGAAGGTGGGCGGGGAACTGTGCAGTACAAGTGAAGGGGATTTAAGAGGTATTAACTTCCAGTTAGAAGTCATAGGCATGCACAACAGAGGGAATATAGCCAACAGTACTGCAACATTTTTGTATAGTGACAGATGGTTACTAGACATATCGTGATGATCAGTGTGTTATGCATACAAATGTTGACCTACTATATTGCACACCTGGAAAATAATACCACATTGAATGTCAGCTATAGTGAAAGTGAAAAGTGATGTTGCTCAGTCATGTCTGACTCTTTGCAACCCCATGGAACCCTAGCAGGCTCCTCCGTCCATGGGATTTCCTTCTCCAGGGGATCTTCCTGACCCTGGGATCAAACCCAGGTCTCCCACATTGCCAGCAGATGCTTTAGCATCTGAGCCACCGGGGAAAACAAGTAATCATCTACTACATACCAAGGATGCTGATAGTTAAGAGGGTTATATAAAAGTGAATGAGACATCTTTGCCCCCAAAGAACTACAGAATCTGTTTTTGACAAAGACTGAAGCATGAGATGGCAGACACTAACTTGCCTACTTCTGTATTAATGTGTTTGTCAAATGGGGAGGTACAAACTGACCAATGGGAACAAGGCAAGTAGAAGCCAAGATCTTCTCCTCCAGGTTGATCTTCAAACCACCTAGTTAGGCATAGTCTGAATGGGCATCTCTAAGAGGAGTCATCCTACATCTTTTCCTGCTCCCAACCACCCTCTTCTACCTTTGACTTCACCTCCTGCAAGTCCCAAGCCCAGCCTCAGTAAAGGTATTTCTGGGTTTTCTGCTATACGCAGGAACAAATTGTCTAAGCTCTGAGACATTTCATGAGAAAGATATTACATAATAAAACATTATTTTGGTTATATTCTGACCCATGAGCAGAGGCTAGGATAATATACAAAATGACAAGAGAGAAGTTATCTATTAATTAGGTTGAGAGGCTCAAAGTCCCAGCTGAACTGTTTACAGTAGCCAGGACATGGAAACAACCTAGATGTCCATCAGCAGACGAATGGGTAAGAAAGCTGTGGTACATATCCACAATGGAGTATTACTCAGCCATTAAAAAGAATGCATTTGAATCAGTTCTAATGAGGTGGATGAAATTGGAGCCTATTATACAGAGTGAAGTAAGTCAGAAAGAAGAACACCAATACAGTATATTAACACATATATAGAGAGAATTTAGGAAGATGGTAACGATGACCTATATGAGAGACAGCAAAAGAGACACAGATGTAAAGAACAGACTTTTGGACTCTGTGGGAGAAGGCAAGGGTGGGGTGATTTGAGAGAATAGCATTGAAACATGTATATTATCATGTATGAAATAGATGCCAGTCCAGGTTCGATGCATGTGGCAGGGTCCTCAGGACCGGTGCACTGGGATGACCCTGAGGGAGGTGGGAGGGAGGGTCAGGATGGGGAACACATGCACACCCATGGCTGATTCATGTGAATGCATGGCAAAAACCACTACAATATTGTAAAGTGATTAGCCTCCAATTAAAATAAATAAATAAATAAAAACCCAGCTGAGTTGTAAAAAAAAAAAAACAGCCATCCTTAAGCAGAAATGGTGAAATATATTTCACCTTCGTTGGGATTTTAGAGTTCAGCTGGGTCATAAAGAACTTGAGAAAATCTAGCTTTAATCCAATGTCATGGCCACTGTTTCCGGTCCTTCCAAGTTCCCTAATTTGTACAAATCCATGACCCAGAAGAATTTTCCATCCTCATTCCAGTTTTTGTCCATCTGCTCTAGTTTGCCAAGTCAGAATACTACCCTTAAGCCTCAAAGACATAACACAACCTCTAAATCTTAAAAGATATGGTGAGTCAAAACAGTCATTTTTCAGTCTTCTCACACTTGAGATTTTACCTGTAACCATTCTATTCCACAATTGATTAAAACTGTTATTTTCTCCAACTGCACGCTTAAATTTTAAATTAAATGGTTTTATAACTAATCACTCCATTGCTAATAAAAATGTCTTAAATTCATGGCATCATGTTTTGAGATACCTCCACAGTTCAGAAGGACACATATTTTCAGCTTTTAAAACAAATAAGGAAAGTGTTATCAATATACCCTCTCCTATATGACCCTAAAGTTCCTGTTACCTTAAACTTGCACAATTCTGTGAAAGTGACTTATAGTCCATCTGAATAATTTGGAGTTTTAAAGATTTTTAGCCCTGATTAAAAGAACTATTTGTTATTATCCCATTCATGTCAAAACTGGGGGAAAGGAAGCCCTGGAAGAGATAATTTAAATTTCTTTTAAAAAACTGTTTGTCTGATTATTACTTAATGTTCTGATCCTTTAATAAAGAGGGAACTTACATATTTCCTCAATCTTACCACTTCCATTTTAAAAATAATTTCTAGGACTTTCCTAGTGATCCATTGGTTAAGAATCACCTTCCAATGCAGGGGACACGTGTTGGATCCCTAGTCAGGGAATGAGGATCCCACATGCCACGGGGCAACTAAGTTAGACTAATCAAGAGAAGACAAGACAGATGATTTACCCAGGATGGAAAGACTGTCTTTTATGCAAGAGACGACTTCCTGAAGACTTTGCAAAATCTAACTGAGATGTATATTTTAAGACCAGTCCTGTAACAGAAGATTTTAGGTACTGCTGTTCACCAGCTGAAGTGGAAATATTTCAATAAAATAAACACAGCTTATAATTCAATAGATCCAAACAGCTTTAAATAATGCAAATCTTGATAAATCTGGGGGGAGAATGATATTATTTCAAATTTTTTACATTGAGTGACTTAATATTTTATACTCAATACTTTAATTCAAATTGCCTAAAATGGGACCATACCGTACCACAGCAATCCCCGACCTTTTTGGCACTAGGGACCAGTTTTATGGAAGACAATCTTTCCACGGACCAAGGTGAGAGTGGGGTGGGTGGTCTGGGGATTGAGTCCCATAAGGAGTATACAACCTAGATGCCTAGCATGCTCAGTTCACAGTGGGGCTCACATTCCGATGAGAATCTAAGGCCACTATTGACCTAATAGAAGGCAGAGCTCAGGCACCAGTGCGAGCAATGGGGAGCAGATGCAAATACGGGTGAAGTTTTGCTCATTTCCTGCCACTCACGTCCTGCCGGGCGGATCTGCTTCTAACAGGTCAAGGACCGGTGCCAGTCCATGGCCCGAGGCTCAGTATCCCTGCTGTGCCACTCGAGCTAAAGGACCCAGAGCTTAGTTTCAATCTCCTAAATCAAAATTTGGAGTTCTTTCCATTCTGTTTCAACATTTCAAGTTTACTATGGTCAAATGACAAAACAAACCATTAAGTAACCAATTTGATGGCCTTTCCTCAAGAGGAAACAATCCATAGGCTGGGGGAGCACAGCACCTATGAAACAGGAGAGCATTCTTCCTGAGTGACTCCAGGCAAGAGTGAGTATCTAGGCAAGAGGCAACAAAGAAACAGCGCGTGACTAGCTACGAGGATGGGAATTTCCTTATGAGGCCAGCGAGGCCTATCTTCTAGTGTAAGGAAAGCCACCTAAAGATGATTTGAAGGACTGCAACTGATGTGTGCTTCCACAGCAATCAATTCCAGCTAGCACAGGCTGACTTAGGTATCACACTGGAAGTCCTGGCCAGAGCCATTGGGCAAGAAAAAGAAAGACATCTAAACTGGGAAGGAAGAAGTAAACCTGTTACCATGCGGGTGACATGACATGATGCAGAGGGAACACTAAAGACTCCACAAAAAGCAGAACAAACAAATTCAGTAAAAGTGCAGGATGCAAAATCAATACACAAAAATCTTGTCTTTCTACACACTAGTAAACTAGCAGAAAGAGAAATTAAGAAAACAACCCCACTTGCAATGACATCAAAAAATAAAATAACTAGGAATAAATTTTACCAAGATGGTGAAAGACCTATATCTTGAAAAGGTATTGATGAAATAAATCGAAAAAGACACATGTCAATGGAAAAGATATTCCATGCTCTCATATTAGAAGAATTAGTAGTGTCAAAATGTCCACACTACCCAAAGCAATCTATAAAATCAATGCAATTCCTGTCAAAATTTCNCCAAGATGGTGAAAGACCTATATCTTGAAAAGGTATTGATGAAATAAATCGAAAAAGACACATGTCAATGGAAAAGATATTCCATGCTCTCATATTAGAAGAATTAGTAGTGTCAAAATGTCCACACTACCCAAAGCAATCTATAAATTCAATGCAATTCCTGTCAAAATTTCAATGGCACTTTTTACAGAACTAGAATAAATAATTCTAAAATTGCTATGGAACCACAAAAGACACCAAACAGTCCAAGTAACGTTGAGAAAGAAGAACAAGACTGGAAATATCATGTTACCTGAATGCAAACTATATTACAAATTTTTACTAATTGAAACAGTATTGTATTGGCATAAAAACAGACATATAGATCAATGGAATACAACAGAACCCAGAAATAAACCTATGCATATGTAGTCAATTAATTTATAACAAAGAAGACAATTGGGAAAGGACAGCCTCCTCAATAAATGGTATTGAGAAAATTGGACAGCCATATGCAAAAGGATGAAACTGGACCACTATCTCACACCATATACAAAAATTAACTCAAAATTCATTAAAGACTTGAATGTAAGACCAGAAACCATCAAACTCCTAGTCAAAGACCAGAAGGTCCTCCTTTAATGAGCTTAAAAGTGGCTGGATTAACCAGCTGCAAGAGAGGCAAGATGAGCACCCTTGGGTGTCCTGCAGGCCCCAAATCCAAGCGTCTCACTCCAGAGAGCTCCATGCCTGCTCCTGTCCCACTGAGGAATCAGGCCTTGTCCAAGCCTCCAACTCACTCAAACCAACTGCAACATGTCACTAAGTCTACAGAAGACCTCAAACAGGACGAAGCTCGGAGGACAGCAGAGGGCACACTTTGGACCTCATCACTCTGCTTTGTTCCCTAGCAGCACAGGATCTCAAACTGCCACAGCTAGGCCCTAAAAACTGCTTACATGACCTCTGAACCAGCCTGACCCCTCAAGGCATTTAAAGCTTCTGACTTGACCATTAAGACTCCTAGAATTCAGGAACAGGCCACCTCTTCAGCATTACGGACTTCCTGAGTTTCTGACTCCAACTGATCCTTGAACAATGCAGGAGTTAGGGGTGCCTGAGTACACACTCCCAGTCAAAATCTGCATATTCTCATCTCTGCCTCAAAAACCAAGGAATGGATAAGTGACTCACTTGCAAGCAAGAAGCTGAAACCACCTGGATAGAAACAGGACTTGAACCCTTCTTCTTTTGATTCCACATGTTGTGATCTCTAGTCAACACAAACTTTTCCCCACACTTAGTTCATTTAAAGATTTGTAAAATGAAAATACAGGTGCCATAATTTTTTT
>SJYX01003866.1:401555-444066 GCA_006410675.1 Oreotragus oreotragus
AAGCCAACTTTTTCACTCTCCACTTTCACTTCCATCAAGAGGATTTTTAGCTCCTCTTCACTTTCTGCCATAAGGGTGGTGTCATCTGCATATCTGAGGTTATTGATATTCCTCCCGGCAATCTTGATTCCAGCTTATGTTTCTAGTCTAATTGTTCTCACAATATGTGGAAGAGTTAACAGGAAGGACCATTATGTCATTCCAATATTCTTCTTTTAAAGACTTTGTGGAAGCATCAGATCTCTCCCATATTTAAAACATGTGGTTCACTTTTAGACTTCTTTTTTCTTTTGAGGGAGGTTGTAGAAGGCAGTGGAAGGAAAAGAAATAATGCTACCTCAGAAATGCCTGGATGGATTTTAACTTCACAGAAATTTATTTTAAAAAGCATTTTATAACTGGAATTAAAATAAACTAAAGTGAAAATGAAATACTATATACTACACTAAACTCAAATTTAAAATAACAGCAGTAAGAAAATAAATCCCCATAAGAAAATTATTTTAAGACAGCTAAAGAGAACAGACACATCCAAAACAGTGGTATGTTGTGAATATCTAACATCCACTTGCATTATGCCTTCTGGTCCATTTTAACAGCAGACAAAGAAGCCAAGTCTTGACAGTAGCTTTGCTGGGTAATACTCCAGATACCAGACTTTAGGGGAGCCCATAAAGGAGCAAAGTATTAGCTCCTGCTTAGAAATCTCCACCTACAACATTAGTACAAACCAAGACCAACTCTCTACAGCCAAGGCTTGTCTTATCAAAGGCTCCACTAGCAGTTTCTATGTCTAATTTCTCAATGAACTTAGATGGATAAACTAGGACTGTTATTTCTAAGGCTTTTAGCACCCATAGTAGAACACGTAAAGTTTTTGCTTCAAAGGAGGGGTCCATTTAGGAAGACTGTTCCCTTCTGCACAGTAATTTCAGAGGACACATGTGCACTGAACTGAGTAATTCAAGTATCTCATGAAAAAGGTTTTTATGTGGACCTGGGAAAAGTCAAAGGATCTGTTAGACCCAAATATTTACTGTGGTACAACTCATGCTGAGGAACTTTTTAATTTGAAAGCCCAGCAATTATCTGGAATGAAGAAAGAGTTTAAACCCAGAACATATGAACTCAAAAGCATTTGGAGCATCTGGCCTCAACAAACCTAACAGTCATAGCTCCAAATTTGTTTCCATAGAACTTCAAGATACAGGAAACCCTGAAGGGAGACAGGGTTCCACCAACTGAAAGATGATGGTAACTAAAGAAACTGCCCTAGAAGCAATTCAACAGACCAGGTCACCTCACTTTCTTAGGTTAAAGCATCTATCAGCTCTCCACCGCCCACACTGTGCTTCTTCACCTGGATCCAATTCCCCGGGATAGGAAAGGCAGGTATTAGGTGCTTTGCCAGGGGGATGCAAACCCATAGATCTGTGTTGGAATAACAGCTCCTTTATTAGCTCATTCTCCATAATATCACACAGAGGTTATCAATAAATACTTGTTGAATAATGAGCTATTAACATGGTGTAGTTTCTTGGGACATCACATTTAAGTGAAGATTTGGGGATAAAAAAACCCTGCTTTCATAAAAACCACTGAAGACTTTTTAAGATGATATGCATTTACCAGTCAGGATTCTTTAATTTAATCAAAGAATTAATTTCTTGGGAAGCTCGCCAAATAACTCAACGGACTGGAGAACCAGATGTGGGGCTACAAAGCCAAAACTGTGTTCAAAACTGGTTCAACATGGACAACATCCGCCACCACTGAGCATCCCCAGTGCTGCTGACCTTAAGACCATGACATTATCATTTTATTTTTTTAAGGAAAAAAAGTAGATAAAGCAGCTTATTGAGGGACTTCCCTGGTGGTCCAATGGTTAAGAATTCACTTGCCAATGCAGGGGACACAAGTTTAATCCCTAGTCTGGGAAGATCCACATGCAGCAGAGCAACTAAGCCTGTGCGCCGCAACTACTGAGCCTGCGCTGCAACTCCTGACACTCGCGTGCCCAGAGCCTGCGCTCCGCAACGAAAGACGCTACCGCAAGGAGATGCCTATCACTTGCCAATGCAGGGGACACAAGTTTAATCCCTAGTCTGGGAAGATCCACATGCAGCAGAGCAACTAAGCCTGTGCGCCGCAACTACTGAGCCTGCGCTGCAACTCCTGACACTCGCGTGCCCAGAGCCTGCGCTCCGCAACGAAAGACGCTACCGCAAGGAGATGCCTTGGGACGGAGGCGGAGAGCAGCCCCTGGTCGCTGCACCTAGAGAAAGTCTACATGCCTCAGTGAAGACCCAGCTCAGCCAAAGATAAGTACGTGCTTTTTTAATTTTTAAGGAAAAAAAGTAGATAAAGCAGCTTATTGAGGGACTTCCCTGGTGGTCCAATGGTTAAGAATCCACTTGCCAATGCAGGGGACACAAGTTTAATCCCTAGTCTGGGAAGATCCCACATGCAGCAGAGCAACTAAGCCTGTGCGCCGCAACTACTGAGCCTGTGCTGCAACTCCTGACGCTCGCGTGCCCAGGGCCTGTGCTCCGCAACGAAAGACGCTACCGCAAGGAGATGCCGTGGGACGGAGGTGGAGAGCAGCCCCTGGTCGCCGCACCTAGAGAAAGTCTACATGCCTCAGTGAAGACCCAGCTCAGCCAAAGATAAGTACGTGCTTTTTTAAAGAACAGCTTACTGAACTGTATCACAACACTGATTGTCAGGATCGCCCTGATCTCAGCACTACTAAATGTTGTGAATTTCTGGACTGATGAAGAGCAATGGATTATACAGCATGCAACACGTACCCACATACCAGCCATGGGCACCACCATGCACAGCCCAGTTCTCACCTCCTGTCACATCGGCTTCCACTGCATGTTTTGCCCATGTCCTAGCTGAAAGGGAGGCTGGAAAAGCAAATACTGGCATTTTCAGCTCCTAGGGTGGGAAAAAAAATTCTGCTTTTTTTTCTCTCCAGGGAGAAATTCTCCAAGCCAAAAAACACAGTTCAGATGCTGGGCGGCCAAGATAGAATGACAAATATCCCCTACAGGGAGATTTCAAAGAAATGCCCTCTTATGGGAAAAAAAAAATCAGTCTCTTCTGAAGGACTCAGAAAGACAGAAATATATCTGTAAAGCACCAGAACAGGTGAACTCCTTGGGCCAGAATCTGAGGCCCTCACAATCCAGCTGCTACAAACTGTGCTGCCCTCCATTTCCAACACCCCACCCTTCACACATCCACAAACTGGGCAACAGCACAGCATCACTCACGTCTTCACTCACAGTGTGTTCCCTCGACTCAGACTGCGTACAGCCCCATCTTTGTGATCCTATGTACACATTGCTCCCCTGTTGAAGGCGGCGATCTCCACTAAGTATCTGAACAAAAAGCCAAATTGACAACCTGCCAAGCATGGGAGAGCTGCACTCTTAACAGACTCTTCCCCGGAGGAGCGCAGGGAGAGCTGGTCTTGTGTAGGGTGTGGAGATCTTTTAAGTTTAAGGGTTGGGAAACTTCCAGTGGCTGGAATGTGAAGGCATTAGTTGATCTCTAGGTGTAAAAGCAAAGCTGTAGAGAGAAGAGCAATGGCACCCCACTCCAGTACTCTTGTCTGGAAAATCCCATGGACGGAGGAGCCTGGAAGGCTACAGTCCATGGGGTCGCTGAGATTCGGATACGGCTGAGCAACTTCACTTTCACTTTTTACTTGCATACATTGGAGAAGGAAATGGCAACCCACTCCAGTGTTCTTGCCTGGAGAATCCCAGGGACGGGGGAGCCTGGTGGGCTGCCGTCTATGGGGTCGCACAGAGTTGGACACGACTGAAGTGACTTAGCAGCAGCAGAGAGAAGAGTTGACCAGCTCATTTGAATAGAGCCACTGCTGACTGGCTTTACAACGAGGTGTGTCAGCTGCTGTCACTGATCAGTTAGCTTCCCGAAGCATGAATGACTGTTGTTATCGATCAGTTTAAACAAATCTAAAAACAGGTTGTGATGGTTACCAGTAACCATGGTCACAGACCAGTCAGTCTTTTCCGGAAAGGATAGGCACTTCTCATTCTATTACAACAATGTATTAGGATATAAGAACCATACTGAGAGCTGACATTCTAGTATTCATTGAGCTTTTACTATGTACCAGGCATTCCAGTAAGTACTTTACAAGGATTATCTCACTTAATCCTTAAACAACCTTATCAGCAGAGGATACTATTATCTACCACTTCACCTATGGGCAAACTTAAGGGGCTTACTGGGACCCAAGTACAAACAGAGAGAGGTTGTGCTCTCACCCAGGGCACTATAGAGATCCCACTGGCTCCTGTCAACCTCTCCCTAGTAATAATGCATTTGGCTCAAGCAAAGCAGTCCACAATTACTCTGGTCCAGGGCCTCTCCCGCAGAGGCACCTTAATGTCCACCACTAAGGAAGAAAGAGAGGGTCATGCATCACTGTTCACAGCCTGACCTGAAAGTCAAAAGCTCTGCCTCTTGCCATCTACCCATGGCCATGGTGGACGATAAGCCAGCACCCAGTACAAAGTATCAGCAACATTTGTGATGTTAAGAAAGCCTGGCTTGGGAATTCCCTGGTGGTCCAATAGTTAGGACTTGGAGATTCTACTGTCTATTTTTAATTTTTAAAATTAAAAATAAATTTTAAAAAAAGTCAGGCTTGAAGATAATATATTCTACCTGGTTTCTAATTATTTTAGAGCTAATTTTCCACCTCTGATGTGACTATTAAGCCTAAAAGAGGGGTCATCAACGTGCCTCAGCTTCCCCAAGGTGGCAAGGTTCCAGGAACCCAAAAACAGACAGCAATATCTACTTGCAGAAAAGTGGCAGCTGATTGGCTTGCCACTCTGCTCATGTGCTTGCAAGCAAACAAGATGACCCCAATCACACAGGATGGCCTAAGGAAGGCATTCCCACGCCGCCTGAAAAAATGAAGTCATAGGAAACATACCAACCGGCATCCAAACCAGAGCGCTCGCCCGACAAAGGGCCCTCTCATTAACGACGAAAATATGCTGCTAAAATATCTCTATTTCTTTCCCATCACTCCTCAGTAAGGGCCAGGAAATCCCTCTGCAATTGATTCCTTTATTAAAAATTATGTAGTCTTCTTATTCCAACGAGTAAGAAGAATGTTGGATCTCTCCTTTTCTTGAGCCCAATCAGGTCTTATCCTCCAAGGCCCTCAACCCATTAAAAATCTGCAGCAACCTATTTGCTGTGTGTATTGATGGACCCAAATGTGGTTAATCCACTCTTCACTCAATAAAAAATATAAATAAATTTTAATATAATCATCAGTAATACTATTCAGTCAACCATACCATTTCTGGAAACTTGAGCAAGTTACTTAGCTCCTCTGTGCCTCAGTTTCCTCTTCTGTAAAAAGGAATAAGAGTACCAGCACCTCACAGGGTTGTTACAAGAAATAAAAGAATTGTTATATAAATATATTACTTATTGTATACTAAATATCATGTAAATATTATATATAAATTTATTATGATGATAAAGCACTTACAGTCAGGCTGTGTCCATGGTGACTCTAGTTTAATAACACAGGGTTGTACCAGTTATAATGGCCATCATGAAAAAGTCTACAAATAATAAATGCTGGAGACAGTGTGGAGAAATGGGAACCCTACAGCACTGTTGGTAGCAATATAAATTCGTACAGCCGCTATGGAAGACAGTATGAAGATTCCTCAAGGAACTAAAAATAGAGCTACCATATGATCCAATAATCCCATTCCTGGGCATATATCCAGACAAAATTACAAGTTGAAAAGATACATGAACCCCTGTGTTCCTAGCAGCACTATCTGCAATAGCCAAGACATGAAAACAACCGAAATCTCTATCAACAGATGAATGAATAAAGATGTAAGATATACATATGTATGTATGTATGTATATATGTATATATACATACACAACCACAGACACGATGGAGTTATTACTCAGTCATTAAAAAGAATGAAATGATGCCATTTGCAGCGACATAGATGGACTCAGAAATCATCACATGAAGTGAGATAAGTCAGAAAGAGAAAGACAAATTCCATATGACACCACTTACATGCAGAATCTAAAATATGACACAAACATATCTACGAAACAGAAACACTCACAGACAAGGAAAACAGATTTTTGGCTGCCAGGTGCAGGGAAGGGAGGGAAGGACTGGGAGTTTGAGATTAGCAGAAGTAAACTATTACATACTGGATGGATAAACAAAAATGTCCAACTGTATAGCAAGCGAACTATATTCAATATCCTGTGCTAAACTGTAATGGAAAAGAACATGAAACTATATATATATATAAAGTATTTTTGGTACTTTAATAAAAAAAATTTTTGAATGCAACATTGTACATTTGAAAGCTAAGCAGATCTTAAGAAAAAGCGTTCCCATCTCACACACACACACACACACAGAGAGTTCTAACTATGTGAGGTGATAGATGTATTAATTCTCTTGACCTTGGCAATCATTCCACAATATGTATGTATTCTAAACCATCACACTGTACACTTTGATGTATACAATTAGTCAATTATTTCTCAATAAATTTAAAAAGCCAAGGCTGTGCATGGTCATTACCACAGAAGTAATCTTGCCATAATTAGCACAGCTCTCCAGGTGTCACCTAGTGGCTCTGAACATATACATATGTATGTATGTATGTATATATGTATATATACATACACAACCACAGACACGATGGAGTTATTACTCAGTCATTAAAAAGAATGAAATGATGCCATTTGCAGCGACATAGATGGACTCAGAAATCATCACATGAAGTGAGATAAGTCAGAAAGAGAAAGACAAATTCCATATGACACCACTTACATGCAGAATCTAAAATATGACACAAACATATCTACGAAACAGAAACACTCACAGACAAGGAAAACAGATTTTTGGCTGCCAGGTGCAGGGAAGGGAGGGAAGGATTGGGAGTTTGAGATTAGCAGAAGTAAACTATTACATACAGGATGGATAAACAAAAATGTCCAACTGTATAGCAAGCGAACTATATTCAATATCCTGTGCTAAACTGTAATGGAAAAGAACATGAAACTGTATATATATATAAAGTATTTTTGGTACTTTAATAAAAAAAATTTTTGAATGCAACATTGTACATTTGAAAGCTAAGCAGATCTTAAGAAAAAGCGTTCCCATCTCACACACACACACACACACAGAGAGTTCTAACTATGTGAGGTGATAGATGTATTAATTCTCTTGACCTTGGCAATCATTCCACAATATGTATGTATTCTAAACCATCACACTGTACACTTTGATGTATACAATTAGTCAATTATTTCTCAATAAATTTAAAAAGCCAAGGCTGTGCATGGTCATTACCACAGAAGTAATCTTGCCATAATTAGCACAGCTCTCCAGGTGTCACCTAGTGGCTCTGAACGAGGGTTGCTGCAGTAATTCTGGCAAAAAGAGGACACCTGGGAGCAATGCCCTGGGCTTTAGGATGAGCTTTCAACTCATCCACTATCCGCTTCTAAAGACGCATGGAATAGACAGCGCTAAGCAACAGTGTGTGTAGTGTCTGTAGTGAACACTGGAGTGTACGTTCAGAAACTTCCAGCGACCCCGCTGGCTTGTGTGAGCCGCTTGGTCCCCTTGCCCCACGCGTGGAAGAGGCCCCCTTGGCCAGTGTCAGGTTTGGCTCTAACAGGATCCGGGGCCCATCCTGTCCTCTGTCAAGGGAAAGGATATCAACGTGCATAACACAGCAATAGACGTGTCTTGCTGCAACTGCCACTCTGAAGTGTTACTCTGAGCGTCTTCCTTGTTCCTGCCTCTGAACCCCACGCGTGCCCTGCTTCAGTGGCCGGCTCTCAGTCATCACACCCTCTACCTGCGTCTCTGCCCTGCCAGTCTGCCTGGTGCCCCACATCCACCTGGACTGTCTTGTCTAGCTCTGACCATTCCCCTGGAGAACAGAGAAGCCAGCCTCACATCATCTAACTTCAGGAAGTCTCTCGTGTCCCCTTCCTAGGGTGGCTGTAAAAATTAACATAACTTGGTGCCTTTAAACAGCACTTACTCTCTCATGGTAGTGGGGCCCAGAAGTCCAAAACCCAGGTGTCAGCAGAGCCTCGCTCTCTCCAAAGGCTCTAGGGGAGAATCCTTCCTTGCTTTTCTAGGCCAGGAGGCTCCTGGAGTGCTCTGGTTTGTGGCAGCATCACTCCAATCTGTGGTCTCCATCTTGCCATGGCCTCTTCCCTCTGTCTCTCTGTGACCCCCTCCCTTCTTAGAAGGACACCATTCAATGGTTTTAGGGTTCCATCCTATAACCATGATAATTTCATCTGAATTCTTACCTTAATTACATTCTGCTTAATAACCATATTTTCAAGTAAGGATAAAGTTCCCTATGGACATGAATTTTGGGGAGACACTACCCACCCCATTACACTCCTCGAGTTATAAGAGGGGAAACAGAGGCCCCTGTGGCATATGAGTCTACCATCACTGATGAAACACCATGTTACTGAGCATATTTTGGCAAATCAAGCAAACCTGATGGATGGCATTGCTCACGAAGTATTATCGAAAACAACAGTCTGGGAAGTGAAAGAAAAGGCTAGGTTAGTCTGCATAGATAAGGCCATCTTTGAAATAGAATGTAGGTCCCGAAATCACTAAGGCAAAACCAAGATGACTTTAAAATCATCCATTTAGAAATAGAGAGAATAATTTGTATGTGTGTTAAAACAAAAATAATTTGTATGTTCTTTAGTATTATTTGCAATGGAAAAACCTCCTTCCAAAGAATACAACTTTTAAAAGACTCTGAGATAAACTGCTGTTCACAATTAGTTCGCAAGTAAAAAGAGGAAGCCAAAAAGTACCCTAGCCAACAATAAAATGTGATCAGTTATAGCACTGCAATCAGACACTGTAATAAATTCTAAAAGTGTCACTGAAGAAAGTTTAATCAAATAATGAAATTTTTTTTCAATGGCAGGAAAATAATGCTCAAGTACAGTTGCAGCTACTGTATTTTCTGATTTAAAAAAAAAAAACAGTCTTTTAAAAATAGCATCTGAGAAGACTGTCACTGATTGTCACTTAGAATTTTATCTCCACTGCCAGAGATGAGGCCCCTGTCTCTTTTACTAGGGTGAGCACCCTGCTGCCCTCTCATCCTGATGCCTACTTCAAGCCCATCACAGTATCTGCTGGGGCCCTCACTTGCTTCTAAACCTTGGAGACTCAATACTATGACAGCAATGTCGGAGCTCACTGGATTCCTGCCCTGCTGTTGGCCCAGGGAAGGCTCTAACATCCAAACCCTGGTTCTTCCAGGCTCTCTATCACACTGGGAACCAATCGCTGCAGTCCCATTCTCTTTTTTAGTATAAGGTGGAAGTGAGATAGTCAGAGATTTAATAGGGTATTGTGTTTTGATTTTTCTCTCTGTTTCCATCTTGATGTTTCATATCAGATAGAAAAGATCACAGTTTGTTAAAGTCTATAAATAGCCAGCTAAAAAAGCAAACAACATTTTAAAAGGAGTCTTAAATCATGAGTATCTGTCTGTTTTACATTTAGAGGCAAGCTAATTCAGTCTTTTGTTCAGTCCTCTTGTCTTTCAAAGGGAGTGGTATCTGGACCAGGCTAAATCAAATGTCAGTTTCAATACAACTGAGAAGGCAGTAGAGAGAAGACAAAGAAATGAGAGTGGGGGAGGGGAAAGGGAGAGTGCCTTTCTATGGATCCATGAGAACAACATTCAGTGATTTTTTCCCCTGGTGGATGTTAAATCTGGTAGGTCATACCTTCAGTACCGTTAGTGCTTTCTGGATTAAAACACACTGAAAGCCAACCACTTAGCCCCACCACACTAGCAGGCTGATTAAGAGAGCTTTTTAAACCTTGATGGTATCCCTTTGATCATTTAATGTTAGTTTCAGCTGAAAAGTGAAAATCTAACACTAGGATGACCTTTTCTACTGGAAATTTCCCTGGCTCACAGTAACATGACCAAGACAAGCAATCATCATACCATAGTTCACCAGGTTTAGGAACAAAAGAAGCAGTTGAACGTCTACAGTCCTGCAAGAAATCCCTTAACTGTGGCTTACAACTTATCAAACAGTAAACACTGCAAAGGGCTTAGCTATAAAATAAAAAAAAAGATTCATAACATAACCAAGCAGGGTTTGGTTGGGTGGGAAGGCCAAGTGCCATCACGACTTAAAGATCACCAGCTACCTCTGCTAGAGTCAGTCACTTACATAATGAAGAAATGCTTCGACAGGAAAGCCATTCTTACACATGGCACTAGCCTCAGTCTGCTGCCGCTGCTGCTAAGTCGCTTCAGTCGTGTCCGACTCTGTGCGACCCCACAGGCGGCAGCCCATTGGGCTCCGCCATCCCTGGGATTCTCCAGGCAAGAACACTGGAGTGGGTCTCCATTTCCTTCTCCGATGCATGAAAGTGAAAAGTGAAAGTGAAAGTGAAGTCGTGTCTGACTCAGCGACTCCATGGACTGCAGCCCACCAGGCTCTTCCAGCCACGGGAGTTTCCAGGCAAGAGTACTGGAGTGGGGTGCCATTGCCTTCTCCGAGCCTCAGTCTAGAGCAGCGATGTTCAAGGCTGCAGTCCTCTGTCCGGTTGCTTACCTTCAGTAGGATTAATGCTCAAAACACAGTGCTACTGTTCTGTCTGCAACTGACATCAGTCATGCTGGTTTTGGTCGTTTTAATATGGAAACAGGCTCAAAGTCAGCCCTCCTATTGACTTGATGACAGTCACTGCTCCTGGCAAGGAGGGCCCAGTGAGATAGTCTGCAGGCTTCCAGGGCAGATTTTTCAAACTCTTTTGCATTTCCATCTGGTTTTTAAGACTGTATCATCCCAAGAAAGGGGACTGCTTTTTCCAGAATGCTTCAAGTTGCTTGAAAATAGCTGGAGATGTAAAATAAATACAGCAATAAGCCTCAAAATGTAGACAAGCTGCTGAGTTCCCTTCCTTTGCTTGTTTCAACTATCATAGAAGGATCAAACTAAAAACAAAAAATTAATCCTGACACTCTCAGGCTACATATAGCAACTAGCTACTTCTCCCTTGGAAGAGGTGAGCAAGGTTAAANCTAATTCAGTCTTTTGTTCAGTCCTCTTGTCTTTCAAAGGGAGTGGTATCTGGACCAGGCTAAATCAAATGTCAGTTTCAATACAACTGAGAAGGCAGTAGAGAGAAGACAAAGAAATGAGAGTGGGGGAGGGGAAAGGGAGAGTGCCTTTCTATGGATCCATGAGAACAACATTCAGTGATTTTTTCCCCTGGTGGATGTTAAATCTGGTAGGTCATACCTTCAGTACCGTTAGTGCTTTCTGGATTAAAACACACTGAAAGCCAACCACTTAGCCCCACCACACTAGCAGGCTGATTAAGAGAGCTTTTTAAACCTTGATGGTATCCCTTTGATCATTTAATGTTAGTTTCAGCTGAAAAGTGAAAATCTAACACTAGGATGACCTTTTCTACTGGAAATTTCACTGGCTCACAGTAACATGACCAAGACAAGCAATCATCATACCATAGTTCACCAGGTTTAGGAACAAAAGAAGCAGTTGAACATCTACAGTCCTGCAAGAAATCCCTTAACTGTGGCTTACAACTTATGAAACAGTAAACACTGCAAAGGGCTTAGCTATAAAATAAAAAAAAAGATTCATAACATAACCAAGCAGGGTTTGGTTGGGTGGGAAGGCCAAGTGCCATCACGACTCAAAGATCACCAGCTACCTCTGCTAGAGTCAGTCACTTACATAATGAAGAAATGCTTCGACAGGAAAGCCATTCTTACACATGGCGCTAGCCTCAGTCTGCTGCCGCTGCTGCTAAGTCGCTTCAGTCATGTCCGACTCTGTGCGACCCCACAGGCGGCAGCCCATTGGGCTCCGCCATCCCTGGGATTCTCCAGGCAAGAACACTGGAGTGGGTAGCCATTTCCTTCTCCGATGCATGAAAGTGAAAAGTGAAAGTGAAAGTGAAGTCGTGTCTGACTCAGCGACTCCATGGACTGCAGCCCACCAGGCTCTTCCAGCCATGGGAGTTTCCAGGCAAGAGTACTGGAGTGGGGTGCCATTGCCTTCTTCGAGCCTCAGTCTAGAGCAGCGATGTTCAAGGCTGCAGTCCTCTGTCCGGTTGCTTACCTTCAGTAGGATTAATGCTCAAAACACAGTGCTACTGTTCTGTCTGCAACTGACATCAGTCATGCTGGTTTTGGTCGTTTTAATATGGAAACAGGCTCAAAGTCAGCCCTCCTATTGACTTGATGACAGTCACTGCTCCTGGCAAGGAGGGCCCAGTGAGATAGTCTGCAGGCTTCCAGGGCAGATTTTTCAAACTCTTTTGCATTTCCATCTGGTTTTTAAGACTGTATCATCCCAAGAAAGGGGACTGCTTTTTCCAGAATGCTTCAAGTTGCTTGAAAATAGCTGGAGATGTAAAATAAATACAGCAATAAGCCTCAAAATGTAGATAAGCTGCTGAGTTCCCTTCCTTTGCTTGTTTCAACTATCATAGAAGGATCAAACTAAAAACAAAAAATTAATCCTGACACTCTCAGGCTACATATAGCAACTAGCTACTTCTCCCTTGGAAGAGGTGAGCAAGGTTAAATGTTCACCCCATTCATTCTTAATACAGTCACTGTATTAGTAAATAAAAACACTTAATGTCCAGTTAAATTTGAATTTCAGATACACAATGAATAATATTGTTGTATAAGTATACCCCATGTAGATAACTGCTTGCACAAATTTCTGTTCCTGTTCAAAGCATTATCTACATGGGACATACTTATACTACAAAATTATTCACTGTGTTATCGGAAATTCAAATTTAACCAAGTATCTCATATTTTATCTGGCATCTACATCTCTTGCAAAATATGGAACGTAAAATTGCAGGCCTGAGGTTGATATGTTATGTCTCAGTCCCAAAGTGATATTTAACGATGTTTGATAAAGTTTAGATTGGCAATTCCTAGTTCCCTGAAATGTCAGCTCATTACGTTTCTGCTCTCCAGACTTCCCAAACAGCTTCCCTTCCAAGCTCCAAAGCAGGCTGTCTAAGTCCTCACTAAGCTGTTTTCTTTGCCTAAAGAACACCCTGCTCTTGGGTAAATATCACCAAGTACAAGAGGATGTAAATTTGCATATCTGTGTGCATGCAGAAACCCAGCGCCCGCAGCTGACAATATTCCAATTGTCAAATCCACTTTCTATATGAAGGATTATTTCGGGATTATATTTTAAAATGCCTCTCCATCACAGTACCATAGGTTTAGCTAGTATCACCCAAAGTCACTACAATCTTCTGGCAAAATTAAAAGCACAATTATTCCTAGATAAAATATATCTGATGATCTCTGAAATTTCATTTGGCAAATAGAGGAAAAAACAATCACTAAACCTGCTTCTTTTTTCCGGATAAGAATGAAGCAGGTGTTTAAAGGAAGGTATGTGGGACTTCCCTGGAAATGCAGTGGATGGGAGTCTGCCGGCCAATGCAGGTTCAATCCCTGGTCTAGGAGGATTCCATATGCCACAGAGCACGTGGGCCATGTGCTGCAGCTGCTGAGCCTGCACTCTAGAGCTGGTTAACTGCAACTACTGAGCCCATGTGTTGCAACTACTGAAACCGGCATGTTCTAGGGCCTGCGAGCCACAATTAGGAGCCCCTGTGCTGCAACTACCAAGCCTGCATGCTGCAACCACTGAAACCCATGCACCTAGAGCCTGAACTCAGTAACAAGAGAGGCCATCGCAATGAGAAGCCCACGCTCCACCACCAAGAGTAGCCCCTGCTGACCACAACTAGAGAAAGCCCGAGCAGCCGTGAAGACTCCGCACAGCCACATACATACATACATATTGAAAGGAAGAGATGCTTATATAAAACTCCAATTCCTGTGAGAAACAATCATATAACGCCATGTATCTCTTTTGGTGAATTAGCCTAATTAACACTCTCTTCCTTCTTCTAGTCCTTGACATGAAGAATATTAATACACCAGTATTTTGAAGAACTGGAGGAGAAAAAGACCAATTAACTTCTTCCTGCTGTAGGTTATATGCTACTTGGAAAAGAGATATGGAAGTCATTAGTGCTGCTGGCCAGGATTTCATTCTTCCCCTGGGGACACACTGTCTGATTAGACTGCCTTGTCCTATGCTATCAAGTGTGGTTATAGGGGGATATATGACCAGCTCTGGCCAATTAGTAGAGAATATTGTGTGTGGCTTTAGGCCTAAATCTCCTAATCATAGGTTCAAAATCCTCTAGAGCTCTCTTCTCTAATTCAAAACCCGTACATTCAAGATTGCCACTGTTTATTTAAAGTCCTTAATCGACCTCCATGAACACACTTCCTGGTAACTAATGATGGATATACAACAGTATAAGAGATGCATTTCTGTTGGTTTAAACTTCTAAGGTTTGGGATTATTTGTTATTGCAGCAGAGCCCAGCCTAGCTTAACTCAGGAGATGTGCAATTATTGAAGTTTTAGTATATATCCAGCCAAATGAGTCTAAGAAACATTTCTTTAGAGCCCTAAAACTTGCTGAACAGTTAAGGTTAAATCTTTATCACTTTTAATTGTCAACAAACTCTTATGATAACTACAAATTATTGTCTCTGCTTTATTGATGGAAAAATAAACAAATGACCTAGTAAGTAGATGTTTAAAGTCACACAGAAAGTAAATGACTGAGAAGGCATTTGAACCTATAACCATTAGGAACTACAGACCATGCTTTCTACCACCTCACTATACTGCCGTTCAATTATTTAGCTCTGCAAGTTAGTAAAGGAAAATTCTCCATAGTAGAGGGAACAAATCTTGGAACCCCATGGAGGGTGTCCCATGAATGCTTTACTCCCCTTTCTATATGTTGATAGGCCTTGACTATGGGCTGAAAATATAGGGCTACATGTATAATGTCAGAGACCATCTTTGGAACTACATAGGGAAATTAGAAATTCTTTAAACCAGAATTTATTTATCTAAGCAAAGGAGGCAGAAGAAGATAAACAAACTTAAGAACCACCCTATACAGCAGCCACCTGTATACCTGCTAAACAGTATAGGCAGCATGTAAGTAGAGACCAGTCCTTGCCGTCCCCCACTGCTATATTCAGAAGAACCAATACCATCAATACCATCTTGTTCATGTTTTTTTTAAGGGAAATTCTTCTGTAACTTCCATCATAGGTGAATGTCAATTAGATAATGGACTATACCGTCCATGGAATTTTCCAGGCCAGAATCCTGGAGTGGGTAGTCTTTTCCTTCTCCAGGGGATCTTCCCAACCCAGGGATTGAACCCAGGTCTCCTGCATTGCAGGTGGATTCTTTACCAGCTGAGCCACAAGGGAAGCCCAAGAATACTGGAGTGGGTAGCCTATCCCTTCTCCAGGGGATCTTCCCGACCCAGGAATCAAACCGGGTTCTCCTGCATTGCAAGCGGATTCTTTACCAACTGAGCTATCAGGGAGGCCCATTTAAGCTCTGTAACTTCCATCATAGGTGGAATATCAATTAGATAATGTGGCCTTGGGCACTACAATGCTAACATTTCAAATGCCCCATTGTCGCAAATCAGTCATATGAACACAGACTCCCTCTTAGTGACAATTTTTTTTAACTTCTGAGATTCAGTATCCAGGCAAACAAGGCACATTACTTAATTTTAAGATTCCTTCATGTTTGTTAGTATTAAGCTGAATTATATTTCCTTATTTGGAAAAAAGGAATAAAGTTTATATTAGAGACATTCAGATTCCTTTCTAACAATATCTTTCTTCATCAGCTTAATTACTAATAACAGGTTGGTTGCTATTTCAAGAGGAGTATCAGAATCAGATACACCATGAGAAACAAATAAATCCAAACATTGACTCAAATGACCTCACTTTCAAAGACCCTGAATTTCTCTACACTGTATCCACCATGAATTTCAACCATTTTACTCTTGGAGGAGTGATGGGGAACCTGGAAAAAAAAAATCCAGAGGACCATATTTCATCCAGACCAGTAACAAGTCTTCCCCCAAATCCATTGAAGTAAAAAGCCTTTACCCTGGAGCTGCAAAACCAGTCAAGAGAAATAATGTGTCACAAACTAACGTGTCCAAACAATGATCTAACTAAGGCCAATTGTTAGAATCATAGAGAATTCACACTTTTGACAGTGCAAAAAGCAAGCCTTCAAAGGTGTATTCAGAACTTAAAAGTCTTCCTTTTACCGAAAAATAAGTGAAATTCTACCAAAATTCATTTTAGCTTCCAGGGCTCTCAATTTCAAAGTCCATCAGTTGCACAGGTTTTCTTGCTTTTATCATTTGCACTAGCTCAGTGGCTCAGTAATATATTAAGAACAACGTACATAAAGTAGATTTATAATTGGAAATAGAACTTTCCTTCTTTTTCAGGTTAAAAAATATGACTCAGAATTAACTATTGTCTTTCTGTTAATTCAGAGTCTAACACAGAAAGAATAAGGGCTATACTCTCCCAAAACAGAAATGTAATAAATACTTCAAAGTTTAAGCTATTCTTAATTTATGACAGCGGAGTGTGTGGCGAGCGAGTGGCGCAGACGAACCCAGAAGAACCTAAGCACCGTCGATGGCGGCCACTAATCCCTGAGCACGCTTGGCTGCCAGCTAGCGCTCGAGACTGAAGCGAAAGCTAAGCTATTCTTAAAATTATTATTATTTTTTTTTTGGAAGGAGGGTTCATTTCTACAGAAAGATAAGACTGTAGTTTTCACAATCAGATCTGGATCCTTTTCCATCCTAATAACACACCAACTAGAGATAAGTGGAAGAAATCTAATACTGATGTGTACCAGACCCAATAGCTCGTTTCCCCAAGGAAGTGGATTAGCAGCATGATCACAGCACACAGCTCACTGCAGAAAACTATAGCCTCCTACTTTTTGTCTTCTGCTAAAATAGCCATCAGAGAGGAAGGACAGAAGGACTGTGCATAGTCTGGAGCCAGCTGGAAGGAAGTGAAGATGGTTAGACCTGATCTACCAATGCCAACTCTAAATGCCCTTTGCACCCTTATGTGAGGTCCAATACAAGAAGTTGGTTCTGTTAGTCAAATCTAATCATCCCCAAATCAGGCTACTAGTGATTAGTACTACAGCAATACAGAATTGATTTTAATTTCTCACAACACATTACAACATATAAAATCTATTATCTTTTAAAAACCAGGATAAGCTCATTTTATTTTTTTGGAATAATGATAAAATGCATTTACTTGTTTTTGTCTGCCTATTTTTTTTTTCCACCATGCCGCATGGTTTCATGTGGTTTGAGGGATCTTAGTTCCCCAACCAGGGACTGAACCCAGGCCCTGGGAGTGAGAGCACTGAGTCCTAACCACTGTACCACCAAGGAATTTCCTAATTTTTACTTTTTCCTGGAGTATAGTTGATTCACAACGCTGTGCTAGTTTCAGGTGTACAGCAAAGTGATTCAGTTTTCTATATACACACACACACATATATCTGTTCTTTTGCAGATTCTTTTTCCATTTAGGTTATTACAGAATACTAAGTAGAGTTCCCTATGCTATAAAGTATGTCTTTGCTGATTTTCTATTATATATATAGTGTGCATATGTTAATTCTAAACTCCTAATTGGGATATGTTAATTTAATAAGTAGAGGAATGTTAACAAATAAGGATTTTTAATTAAACAGTAGGTGTCTACATTTTTTCCTGGGTAATCAGGAAAGCGTGAATATGAAAAATTAATATGAAACAAATGGTTGTAGGAAATGATACAAATTGTACTAAAAACAGGAAAGACTGATCTAGATGGCTGATCACACAAAAAGTAGAAAGTATGTGTGCTGGCGGGGAAAGGGGTCGTCTCATAGTCAATTTCAAAGTTTACCAAGATAAAGAATTACTGAAATATTCTAAAGGAAAGAGATAAAAGAAACCTCCAGAGTTCATTGTTAATCATGAGATGAGGCACACATACTTTTTACTGAAATATAACTGATATAACATTATAACAATGAATTAAGATATGTATAGTTTGCAAAATGACAACCAAAATAAGTTTAGTTAACATTCATCACCACACATAGCTACCAATTTTTTTTTTCTCTTGTGATGAGAATTTTTAAGAGCTGTGCTCTTAGCAACTTTCAAATCTATAACACAGTACTATTAACTGGTCACCTTGCTGTACATGACTTTCTCAGGACTTATATCTAGAAATTTGTATCTTTTGACTTTGACCACCTTCACCCACTTCACCCACTTGTCACTTTTTGTGTTTTTCACAAAATATTACAACATATATACTGTATTACATTCAATTAGTTCTCCTTCCTAGAAAGGGTGATTGCTATTTAATATGACATTTCACAGGATAGCAAACTGTTAACTTGATTCTACTCTGATGAAGAGTTTCTGCTTAGCACAGACTCTTAAGTTCTGTTTTAACTTCAAGTTCACCATATCAATAAACTCTAATATTAGCATCAGTAAAACTTGACCCTTCAGGAGACATGTCATCAAATGATCTTTCTCCAAGCCATTCTTTCACAAAGCCCTCTATCTAAGAAAGACAGCATTCTCTAATAATGAGCAATGTTGAGCATCTTTTCATGTGCTTATTGGCTATCTGTATGACTACTCCGGAGAAATGTCTATTTAGGTCTTCTGCCCAGTTTTTGATTGAGTTGTTTTTTGATACTGAGTTGTATGAGTAGTTTATATATTTTCAAAATTAATCCTTCGTCGGTCGCACCGTTTCCAATATTTTCTCCCAGTCCACAGGTTGTCTCTGTTTTGTTTATGGTTTCCTTTGTTGGGCAAAAGCTTTTAAGTTTGATTAGGTCCCATTTATTTTTCCTTTTATTTCTATTGTCTTGGGAGACTGATCTAAGAAAATATTACTACAGTTTACATCAAAACATATTTTGCCTATGTTCCCTTCTAGGAGTTTAATGGTGTCATGTCTTACATTTAAGCCTTTAAGTCAGTTTGAGTTTATTTCTGTATATGGTGTGAGGGAGTGTTCCAACTTCACTGATTGACAGGCAGCTGTCTAGCTTTCCCAACACCACTTGCCAAACAGTCTTTTCTCTGTTGTATATAACTTGGCTCTTTTGTCAAAGATCAATTAACCATAGGTGAGTGGGTTTATTTATGGGCTCTCTATTCTCATCCATATGCCAATACTGCCCCATTTTGATTAGTATTGGGGGATTCCCTGGTAGCTCAGCTGGTAAAGAATCTGCCTGTAACGCAGGAGACCTTGGTTTGATTCCTAGGTAGGGAAGATCTGCTGGAGAAGGGATAGGCTACCCACTCCAGTACTCTTGGGCTTCCCTAGTGGTTCAGCTGGTAAAGAATCCACCTGCAATGTGGGAGACCTGAGTTTGATCCCTGGATTGGGAAGATCCCCTGGAGAAGGGAACAGCTATCCACTCCAGTATTCTGGCCTGGAGAATTTCATGGACTGTATAGTCCCATGGGGTCGCAAAGAGTTGGACATGACTGAGCAACTTTCACTTCACTCAATTACTGTAGCTTTGCAGTACTGTCTTAAGTCTGGAAGAGTTATGACTCTAGCTTTGTTCTTTTTTCTCAGGATTGCTTTGGCAATTCCAGGTCTTCTATGGTTCCATAAAATCTTTAGGATTATTTGTNCTTTCACTTCACTCAATTACTGTAGCTTTGCAGTACTGTCTTAAGTCTGGAAGAGTTATGACTCTAGCTTTGTTCTTTTTTCTCAGGATTGCTTTGGCAATTCCAGGTCTTCTATGGTTCCATAAAATCTTTAGGATTATTTGTTCTCATTCTGTGAGAAATGTCACTCAGTTTGATAGGAATCACTTTAAATTTGTCAGTTGCTTTGGGGAGTAGTCCATTTTAACAATATTAATTTTTCTAATCCAAGAGCATGGGATATCTTTCCATCTTTCCATTTCCATCTTTGATTTTCTGTATGAATGTTTTATAGTTTCAGTGTCTAAGTCTTTCACCTCCTTGGTTAGATTTATTCCAAAGTATTTTTAATGTGATTTTAAATGACTTTTTTTTTTTTTTTTACTTTTGCATATTTCATTGTTAGTGTAAAGAAATGCAACAGATTTGGGTATATGAATCTTGTATCCTGCTGTCTTGCTGAGTTCATTTATCAGTTCTAATAGTATTTGTGTGGCAATTTTAGGGTATTCTATACAGAATACTGGGCTTCCCTGATGACTCAGTGGTAAAGAACCTGCCTGCCAATGCAGAATACATGGGTTCAAACCCTGGGTTGGGAAGATCCCCTAGAGAAGGAAATGGCAACCCACTCTAGTATTCTTGCCTGGGAATTCCCAAGGACAGAGGAACCTGGTGGGCTACAGTCCATGGGGCTGCAAAGAGTTGGACCTGACTTAGTGAGTGAACATGCATGCATATACAGAATATCATGTCATTTGCCTATCATGATAATTTTGCCTCTTCCCTTCCAACTTGGGTAATTTTATTTCTGTTTCTTGTCTGATTGCTGTGACTATTACTTCCACAACTATACTGAATAGAAGTGGTGAGAGTGGACATCTTCGTCTTTCCATAATTCAGTGGGAGAGCGTTCAGCTTTTTTTTACCGTTTAGTATTCTGTTGGCCGTGGCTTTGTCATAAATGACTTTTATTATGCTGAGATAGTAAATATCTTTATTTGAGGACATTCTTGAATTGCCTTCCTGGTTCCTGGACTTTTGCTGGATCGGCAAATACACCTAAAAGCCCTTCTCTTTTAAATTATTCATAGTGAATGCCAAACTGGAGTCCCATTCAAACATACACGTAAAACGTCAGATTCTGATACTCCAGAAATGAAAGGAAAGTTCTCTAAGTAAGACTGAATCTGACCCTCTCTAAGTGGAATTTCTGAGTCCGACTTTGAGGTTGATCAGAAATGAAACAATGAGAAAAATGTTCAGTGGTCATCTGACCTTTTCTCCTCTGCCCATACCCTTATTCCCAACATAATTAGAATCAGACTTGAGATCCACTTTGGGGTCCTGAATACAAACATTATGACAAGACAACCCATAATGGCAACAGCTAAACCTTCAGCTTCAACGAGGGTTGCTTCCAAGTTATGAAAGTTGTATCCAACAGTTCTTCATAGGTACTTTTGGGGAAGCATGCTCTCATAACAGACCAGTTAGAACTGTGCTTTGATGTCAACAAGCATCAAGCAGGATTTGTAGCATAAGCTCAAATTCCCCAAATAAACACCAGCTTTACAAACAGAACTGCTCTCTCTACCACAGTGGATTCTAAATGCATTGATGGGTCATTTACCCTTTGATCAAAACTCTTATGAAATGCATAGCTCTATCAAACTCATATATTTGCTCCAGTCTTATGGAGCTTCACCTGATGATATTAGACAGCAATACTCTTAATATTATCAGTGATAATTGTGACATTTAAAACATAGACTTGACCACAGCCGTATTTCTTTAATTCAGCAATATCATGGCCAGTGGTTTTCAATCAGGGATGTACAACAGACTTGTCTGTGGAGTTTAATAATAATGCAGATGTCTAACATCCACACCAGACTTAATGATTTTTTTACTTGATATTCTTGACATCTTCTAAATAGGATTATTAAACCAAAAGTAAACTCTGACTTTTTTTTTTAATAGCTTCATTTATTATCTTTTGAAACATTCTAACTTAAGGGGAATGATTTTATTACCTTGCTTTCCATGTCACATTATGCATCACATTTATTATGAACTGTCATCAGACTTTTCACATTTGAAAATTACTAGCAGTAAATTAACCAAAATCACTTTCAGATTCTATCATCTACAGATGTTTGTTTCCCTCAGATACTTGCCTGAAAGTTCTATTATCAGGTTCAGGCCAGGGTTTGTGTCTTCAGCAAAGAATACTCTCAAGAGTCCTATGGTAAGAGCCCATGGGACTATTTTAAATAATTGAAATTTCAAAGAACAGACTCTTGGATATAAGCGTTTAACGACACCAGTGGGCTGAGTCAAGACTTACAGAATTTTAGTCCAGAAGTAGACAATTTCATGCTGCTGCTAACCCAGGATCAAGTGGAACAAGAATTAGAGTCCATACTAAATGGACTGAAAAGTGAAATTTTACAATATTGCTTTACTGTTGTTATTGTTGCTGTCATTGTTTTAAGGAGTTTGGGAATAGGCTATTTTTTTTTTAATAGCTTCATTTATTATCTTTTGAAACATTCTAACTTAAGGGGAATGATTTTATTACCTTGCTTTCCATGTCACATTATGCATCACATTTATTATGAACTGTCATCAGACTTTTCACATTTGAAAATTACTAGCAGTAAATTAACCAAAATCACTTTCAGATTCTATCATCTACAGATGTTTGTTTCCCTCAGATACTTGCCTGAAAGTTCTATTATCAGGTTCAGGCCAGGGTTTGTGTCTTCAGCAAAGAATACTCTCAAGAGTCCTATGGTAAGAGCCCATGGGACTATTTTAAATAATTGAAATTTCAAAGAACAGACTCTTGGATATAAGCGTTTAACGACACCAGTGGGCTGAGTCAAGACTTACAGAATTTTAGTCCAGAAGTAGACAATTTCATGCTGCTGCTAACCCAGGATCAAGTGGAACAAGAATTAGAGTCCATACTAAATGGACTGAAAAGTGAAATTTTACAATATTGCTTTACTGTTGTTATTGTTGCTGTCATTGTTTTAAGGAGTTTGGGAATAGGCTATTTATTTATTTGGCCACACTTGTAGGGACATGGGATCTTAGTTCCCTGACCAGAGATCATACCTGTGACACCTGCATTGGAAACATAGAGTCTTAACCACCGGTCTGCTAGGGAAGTCCCCTGAAATATTGTTGTTTAAATGGTCTATCTTCTGGATCTATAAGAAAGTCTCTTCTCTTTACACTTCAGCTACTTTTTTCTGATACAATTTAGAAGATTCTTGTATGAATTTTATTGCGCCTATCTTTGCATGAAATGTTCCCTTGGTATCTCTAATCTTCTTGAACATATCTCTAGTCTTTCCCATTTTATTGTTTTCCTCTGTTTCTTTGCATTGATCACTGAGAAAGGTTGTCTTATCTCTCCTTGCTATTCTTTGGAACTCTGCATTCCAATGGGTATATTCTTTCCTTTTCTCCCTTGCCCTTCACTTTTCTTTTCTCAGCTATTTGTAAGGCGTCCTCAGACAACCATTTTGCAATTTTGCATTTCTTTTCCTTGCAGATGGTCTTGATCACTGCCTTCTGTACAGTGTCATGAACCTCTGTCCATAGTTGTTCAGGCACTCTCTCTATCTGATCTAATCCTTGAAACTGTTTGCCACTTCCACTGTATAATCTTAATGGATTTGATTTGGGTCATACCTGAATGGTCTAGTGGTTTTCCCTGCTTTTTTCAATTTAAGTCTGAATTTGGCAATAAGGATTTCATGATCCTAGCCAGAGTCAGCTCCTGGTCGTGTTTTGCTGATTGTATAGAGCTTCTCCATCTTTGGCTGCAAAGAATATAATCAATCTGATTTCAGTATTGACCATCTGGTGATGTCCATGTGTAGAGCAGTCTCTTGTGCTGCTGGAAGAGAGTGTTTGCTATCACCAGTGTGTTCTACTGGCAAAACTCTGTTAGCCTTTGCCTTGCTTCATTTGGTACTCCAAGGCTAAACTTAGCTGTTACTCCAGGTATTTCTTGACTTCCTACTTTTGCATTCCAGTCCCCTATGATGAAAAGGATGTCTATTGGGGGTGTTAGTTCTAAAAGGTCTTGTAGGTCTTCACAGAACCATTCAATTTCAGCTTTTTCAGCATTACTGGCTGGGGAATGGATTTGCATTACTGTGATATTGAATGGTTTGCCTTGGAACCAAACAGAGACCATTCTGTCACTTTTGAGATTGCATCCAAGTGCTGCATTTTGGACTCCTTTGTTGACTATAATGGTTACTCCATTTCTTCTAAGGGATTCTTGCCCACAGTAGTAAATATAATAATCATCTGAATTAAATTCATCCATTCCAGTCCATTTTAGTTCAGTGATTCCTAAAATATTGATGTTCACTCTTGTCATCACCTGTTTGACCACTTCCAGTTTACCTTGATTCATGGACATAACATTCCAGGTTCCTATGCAATATTGTTGTGTACAGCATCAGACTTTACTTCCATCACCAGTCACATCCACAACTGGGCGCTTTTTTTACTTTGGCTCCATCTCCTCATTCTTTCTGGAGTTATTTCTCTATTCTTCTCCAGTAGCATAGTGGGCACCTACCAACCTGGGGAGTTCACCTTTCAGTGTTCTATCCTTTTGCCTTTTCATACTGTTCATGGGGTTCTCAAGGCAAGAATACTGAAGTGGTTTGCCATTCCCTTCTCCAGTGGACTGTGTTTTGTCAGAACTCTCCATCATGACTAGTTGATCTTGGGTGACCCTACTCAGCATGGCTGTTTCATTGGGTTAGACAAGGTTGTATTCCACGTGATCAGTTTGATTGATTTTCTGTGATTGTGGTTTTCATTGTGTCTGCCCTCTGACAGATAAGGATAAGAAGCTTATGGAAGCTTCCTGATGGGTGAGACTAACTGCAAGGGACACTGGGTTTTGTTCTGATGGGCGGGGCCACGCTCAGTAAATCTTTAATTCAATTTTTTGTTGATGAGAAATGCTGGACTGGATGAAGCACAAGCTGGAATTAAGATTGCTGGGAAAAATATCAATAACCTCAGACACACAGATGACACCACACTTAACGGCAGAAAGCAAAGAACTAAAGAGCCTCTTGAGGAAAGTGAAAGAGGAGAGTGAAAAAGTTGGCTTAAAACTCAATATTCAGAAAACTAAGATCATGGCATCTGGTCCCATCACTTTATGGAAAATCGATGGAGAAACAATGAAAACAGTGAGAGACTTTATTTTTTTATTTTGGGGGGCTCCAAAATCACTGCAGATGGTGACTGCAGCCATGAAATTAAAAGAAGTTTGCTCCTTGAAAGCAAAGCTATGACCAACCTAAATAGCATATTAAAAAGCAGAGACATTAGTTTGCCAACAAAGGTCTATATAGTCCAAGCTACAGTTTTTCCAGTGGTCATGTATGGATGTGAGAGTTGGACCATAAAGAAAGCCTAGTACCAAAGAATTGATGTTTTGAACTGTGGTGTTGGAGAAGATTCTTGAGAGTCCCTTGGACTGCAAGGAATTCCAACCAATCAGTCCTAAAGGAAATCAGTCCTGAATATTCACTGGAAGGACTGATGCTGAAGCTGAAACTCTAATATTTCAGTCACCTGATGGGAAGAACTGACTCATTGGAAAAGACTCTGATGCTGGGAAAGACTGAAGGCAGGAGGATAATGAGACAACAGAGGTAGAGATGGTTGGATGGCATTACTGACTCGATGGACATGAGTTTGAGCAAACTCTGGGAGTTGGGGACAGATAGAGAAGCCTGGCGTGCTGCAGTCCATGGGGTCGCAAAGAGTGGGACACGACTGTGTGACTGAACTGAACTGTATGAGCTGTTTTAGATTATTTTCTGCGTTCTTATGCTTTGGCATTTCGGGCCACAGTGACTGGGGAAAGACTTTCTCTCCCTGGGCTTACCAATTCTCAGGTAGAGCAAGCATAACAAGTGAGTTGCCCTGGAGCATGCCTTTCATATTCAAACTGACCATCCAGAGTTCATACTCTCAACTACCTCTTCTATGTGCCTCATGTGTTCCAAGAAGTAATATTCCTCTGTCCTAAGTATCCCAGGGCCTGGTACCAGACCATTAGAAAGAATTCCTATACCTCAGAGTCCACTGAAATTATTTAAATCAGCCAATGTCAAGATTGCTTACTCTGCCTTGCCTTGTTTTTCCAATAAAGAGAATAATAAAGTCTCCTGCCCATGCTGTCCCCTTGCACTGTCTTCCTGCATGGCTTGGGATGACACAGCATGCCTATTTCCTTAAGAACTACGAATAGGAACCTTTCCAAATGGCAGTCATGACCTGTTCTGTTAGGCTTCCTTATACCTGAACAATAATAAAATCTACATTTAAAAACCATTTTTTATATAAGCTGAAATATTTAAAAATGATATTTGAGTCTTACTGACTCCCTTTGTTCAGAAACTCATACCAAATGTCCTTAACTTTCAATGGCAAAAGGGTTATCTTATATATTCAATAATAATGTCTTCCTTTTTACCAGAATATAATTGGAGAAATCTACTACCTAAATAACATCTTGCCTAGAATGTCATATTGAGAATGATGCTCCTTGGATCAGGTAGGAACTTAAGTGGCTTTATTATGGAGTCAATACCTACAAAGGGCTCTTAGGATAACTGCCCTGCTATCTATTTACAGGATCCAGCCTTATAGGTGGTTAAGGACCATCATTTCCTGGCAGCCCAGGAACCTAGTTACTTTGGGGGCTTCAATAAAAAAAGAACTTACACAAATGCGTAAGTACTGCAAATGACATAAGGTGGAAAGGATTCGTTGAACTTGATTTCCCTGCCTTAGGAATGCAAATAATAGAGGCATTAAAAGTTCAATCTGAGATTCCTTATAAAAACCTCCAAAGAGAAGTTAATTCTGTAATTATTCAAAACTATGTCTCTAGATTTTGCAAAGTAAGAAAACCTAAGTGAGAGTGAAAGCAAAAGTGCAAGTCGCTCAGTTGTGTCTGAGTCTTTGCAACCCCATGGACTATACAGTCCATGGAATTCTCCAGGCCAGAATACTGGAGTGGGTAGCCTTTTCCTTCTCCAGGGGATCTTTCCAACCCAGGAATTGAATCCAGGTCTCCTGCATTGCAGGCGGATTCTTTACCAGCTGAGCCACAAGGGAAACCCAAGAGTACTGAAGTGGATAGCCTATTCCTTCTCCAGGGGATCTTCCTGACCCAGGAATTGAACCAGGGTCTCCTGCATTGCAGGTGGATTCTTTACCAACTAGAAAACCTATGTGGTAAATTAACACTTTTGCTACACATCAGTAAATAATAAAGCCATACCTAATGAGACTAGGCTTACCTTATGATCAAGGTTAATCTTTTTTTGATATTATTATGATCACAAGGAAGAAGGAGAGAGGGAAGGAGGGAGAGAATATAAGGAAAAATTATGAAAGACTTTGAAATTTAGCAGATATTCTGGCCAGCTCATCCATCTGGATAATCTCTGCTTTTTTTTTTTTTTACCAGGGGATCTTCCTGACCCAGGAATTGAACCAGGGTCTCCTGCATTGCAGGTGGATTCTTTACCAACTAGAAAACCTATGTGGTAAATTAACACTTTTGCTACACATCAGTAAATAATAAAGCCATACCTAATGAGACTAGGCTTACCTTATGATCAAGGTTAATCTTTTTTTGATATTATTATGATCACAAGGAAGAAGGAGAGAGGGAAGGAGGGAGAGAATATAAGGAAAAATTATGAAAGACTTTGAAATTTAGCAGATATTCTGGCCAGCTCATCCATCTGGATAATCTCTGCTTTTTTTTTTTTTTGCCTATATCTAGGCTATTTTACAAGGTTACAAAGACAAAAATTATCTTGTAGAAACCAATGGCAATGCAAATAATTTCTCTCCATAGAAATTGTAATTGTGATCACAGAAAAGCAGTAGATTATCACCCTATAGATATTGCAAGTTTTGCCAATTCTGTGTGCATCAATAAATTTATCTCAGCAATCCTTGCCAGACTGTAAATGTGCAATACTTTGCATTTTGTTTTTAACTGGTTGTAAATATCTCATTGATATCCTCATTAATTCATGATTTAAATAAAATTTTTGATACAGCTCTATTTCATATCTGTGTAAGAGACATGATTATATCCTCTTTTGAAACATGACTTTTTATAACTGAATAAAGATATAATGTTATTTTATAGAAAAAATATACCGTTTTACAAAAAATTATTTATGTAATTATATACATGAAATATGTGTGTGTGTGTGTGTGCATGCTAAGCTGCTTCAGTCATGTCTGTCTCTTTGCAACCCTATGGACTGTAGCCCGCCAGGCTCCTCTGTCCATGGGATTCTCCAGGCAAGAGTACTGGAGTGGGTTGCTGTGTTCTCCTCCAGGGGATCTTCCCCACCCAGGGATTGACTCCCATCTCTTATGTCTCTTGCATTGGCTGGTGGGTTCTTTACCATTAGTGTCACCTAGGAAGCTCCACGTGTGTGTGTGTGTGTATACAACAGCTGTGAGTCATTCAGTGACTAATACTGAGTGACTGAGTGCCAAAGATCCAAAGATAGACAAGACAGACTGACTCACTGACCTCAAGGAGCCTAGTCCTAGTGGACCTAACACTCACTCAAACTGTTTGTCTAGCTTATGTGACCAACATCACAGAGCTTTCAGGCAGAGAGGAAAAACACACTGACAAAAATCCCTCCAAAGTAATCCTTTCTCAATAACTAATTATTGCTTAGGAGTATAATATATCACCAAAGGGAGAAGAATTCAGAGTGAAATAACAGGTTTTATAATAAAAAGGGGGTAAGTAAATTGCTAGACTCATACTTGGAAGTTCTGGGTATCTCTTGTTAGAAACACTGTGCTTTTATGAAAAAGAGTTTCCACTCAAGTTCTTCCAAATCTGACTCAAGAGGTTATGTAATCCCTCGAAACTTTTGTTTTTCCATTTGTACAAAAAGATAATAATAACCATTTCATGGGATTGTCGTAAACATGGTACATGCCTGGAACATAGTAAATGCTTAAATAGGTGTTAGCTGATTTTATTAATAATATTATTTATTGATGCTCAGTTCTTGATCAGTATTCAACCAATGTTAAATGTATCTCTCCAAATAAATGGGAAGAATGAAATCTGTTTCAAGTTTCTCTAAAATATGGAAGACCTAAAATTATATTACTGAAGTTCACTTAGTTATTGGAGGGGGGGAATCTCATTGTGTACACAGAGATCTTGGGAATGAATTGGAAATTTTACCTGCAGTCCAGAAGAAGTCTACACAAGTCTCTCTTTCTCCTAGAATCTTCCTGTGCATGAGCAACACACTTGGAATGACTTGTGCCATTAGCACCTTATTACAAGTGACAACTGGGTAACTTCTACCAGGCTAGACTATAGATGAGGAGAAAGAGGGTATTCAAGGAGAGATGGCTGGTTACGCAAAGCCCACAGTGTTGAAGGTGATACTTAGTAGGAGATTCAAGGTCGGAAGTTACCCAGAACCAGACTCGACCAGCAGCCCTTTGAGCACCCGTGTCATCTGCAGCACCACACTCCTAAACAAACAAGTGGTGGGTGTGCTCAGCAGTAGGCAGAGTCTCAAGTTCACCGTAAGTCCAGTGGTATTTCACACTTAACCTTGCCCTAAAACCCAAGTCAAATTCAGAAAATCACAACACTTTCATGAATGCAGAGGGCATATCATCTGNGACCAGCAGCCCTTTGAGCACCCGTGTCATCCGCAGCACCACACTCCTAAACAAACAAGTGGTGGGTGTGCTCAGCAGTAGGCAGAGTCTCAAGTTCACCGTAAGTCCAGTGGTATTTCACACTTAACCTTGCCCTAAAACCCAAGTCAAATTCAGAAAATCACAACACTTTCATGAATGCAGAGGGCATATCATCTCACTGCAAAACTGACTAAATAAGAGATCATAATGCGAAAAAAGAAGAGAGAGAAAAATCACAAGGCCAACAAGAAAATTACAAGATCAAATAAACTGCCCCACCAAAGCTGTTCTAACAGAGATCACCTGGTGCCTATTTGCTAGGTAGGACTGGGCTTCAAGTTATTATATAATTAACGTATTACACTGAGAGCCTCCCACATCATATTCAATGTCAATAGTTTAGTGTTTAAAAAAAAAAAGGTCACATTAATGAAGCACTTATGTCTCCAAAACTGCATTTGGTGCATTACCAGCACAATCTTAAGGCTGGGCCCATTAAGCTCCCAGTAAGATTAAAATGGGTTATATTCATCTCTTTCTATAAGACAGAATAAGTTATTTGAGGGGTTTTAAGAGTTTTAAAAATCATATTTTTTGCTACCTCCCTCTACAACTAGAAAAATGAACTAAATAAATATGTAGATTAAATGAATTACTTGAATCAAGTTGGACAGATGCTTCATTCATACATGTAAACATTTGCTGACCTCAAAGAACCAGATTCTCCACACACATTAAAACAGGCGCATACATTGCTTGAGTGTTTTTCCAAAGCCACTAAACTGCAGCCTACGAAGAATGGCTCTAGATAACCTTGGGACTCTTGATCTGCTGAGAAGAGTCTCCAAGTTTGGGGTCATTGTTTCCTGTCCTGGATAAGTGAAGATCACTGGAGATCCTCCTCCACTCTCCCCGGCAAAGACTGCAGCAGCTCCTCTCAATCAATGTCAAAGTCCAGCATTTAAGAGTAGCAGTTTGAAAGGGCGTTTTAATGAGCAGACTGCCCAGCACAGAGCACTATTAATACCCGCGGAAGGGGAGCATGCATGCGTGCGTCCCAGTTCGCCGGTGCCCAGTGACAAATCAAGCTAATCACTGCCTACAAAAGAACGCGCTCAGACCGTCGCCAGAACCGTGCTCTGGCCAGAGACACACCCGGCCAGGCAAAGGTGCCCGAGAAGGTGGAGGCTGCTACCTGAGCTTCTCCGTGGCTCCTCCCGTTCTCCGCCTTGAAGATGGACTTGGGTTTCCGCGACTTGAAGTTGCCCATGGTGGGGCGCAGCACGTCCAGCCGTGCGGGCTGCTCTACATGCTGCGGCTCAGTGGGCGGCGGCGCGGGCTCCTCTAGCGGAGGCCTGGCGTCGGGGTAGTTTTCTTTATTGTCTTCATCTCTAGAATAGGAAAGACTCGGGTTTAGAGAGCACCGAAGTCTAATAAGCCGCCCTGGAAAAGAGGCTGGCGATACCCACTGCTGTTCATTTACTCGGCAAACGTTTTAGTGTAGGCTTTCAGAGAGGCTGACCTTCACTTTTTAGAACATGTCAAAGTCCAGCATTTAAGAGTAGCAGTTTGAAAGGGCGTTTTAATGAGCAGACTGCCCAGCACAGAGCACTATTAATACCCGCGGAAGGGGAGCATGCATGCGTGCGTCCCAGTTCGCCGGTGCCCAGTGACAAATCAAGCTAATCACTGCCTACAAAAGAACGCGCTCAGACCGTCGCCAGAACCGTGCTCTGGCCAGAGACACACCCGGCCAGGCAAAGGTGCCCGAGAAGGTGGAGGCTGCTACCTGAGCTTCTCCGTGGCTCCTCCCGTTCTCCGCCTTGAAGATGGACTTGGGTTTCCGCGACTTGAAGTTGCCCATGGTGGGGCGCAGCACGTCCAGCCGTGCGGGCTGCTCTACATGCTGCGGCTCAGTGGGCGGCGGCGCGGGCTCCTCTAGCGGAGGCCTGGCGTCGGGGTAGTTTTCTTTATTGTCTTCATCTCTAGAATAGGAAAGACTCGGGTTTAGAGAGCACCGAAGTCTAATAAGCCGCCCTGGAAAAGAGGCTGGCGATACCCACTGCTGTTCATTTACTCGGCAAACGTTTTAGTGTAGGCTTTCAGAGAGGCTGACCTTCACTTTTTAGAACATGCCACACTCCCTTCCAGTCTTGGCTAGTGGGTACATTTTCCATAGCTCTAGCTTTGTACATGCTCTCATATTTGCTTCCCTTTTTCCATTTCAACACGGTTTCACATATCTCATATTTTTCTTTCACAATAATAATGTGAGATATCCTGGTTAGCTATGCTCATCCCACCTTTATAGATTAAGACTCTAAACCTCTCTGATTAAATAAGGTGCCAAACTGAAGGGCTAATTCACTCAGACCTGGAGTGGGCCCTCAGGCTCTCATACATGAGTCCTTGGCTCAAGGTGTTGATGTTTGCTCCTCACTGGCAAGTCTTCAATCATCTCCTTAGAACTTTCAGTTAAACTTCAAAAGTTTGACTAGAGGGGCTTCCCTGGTGGTCCACTGGTTGAGAGTCCACCTTGAGGGCAGGGGACACAGGTCTGATTTCTCGCCAGAGAACTAGGATGCCATATGTGACAGAGCAACTAAGCTCTGAGCTGCAACTACTGAGCCCAGGCGCTCGGGGCCCACACAGCACAACTAGAGAGTCTGTGTGCTACAGCTGAAGATCCCACATGCCACAGCTAAGACCTGATGCTGTCTGATTAATGAGTTCATTAAAGATAAATTATGAAAAAGTTTAACTAGAATCTATTTTAATAAGATACATACAACCTCAATAGAATATAAGACAAGGGCCAAATTTCCCCCAACCAAGCCATATTTAAACAACACTTTCAATGCAAAGCCAAAGATCCCAGCGTCTTGGTCCTGTAGGTGTGGAATGGCTGGAGAAGACTGACTGGGCTGGCATTACCTGCACATACTCAGTACTAGGAGAGCACTGTTCATGTTCACCCATCAATCAAATTCAATACAACGCCACCCCGCCATTTCAATTTCCTCAAACACAGTGATGTAACAACACTCGTAAGTCATTCGTCCGTCTTAAATCTAGATGTATTTTAGAATTCAGCGACTACCATAGCCAAATGGAGCATTCCCCTTACATCGGGGGTCCCCAGCCTTTCTGGCACCAGGGATCAGTTTTGTGGAAAACCATTTTTCCGTGGACAAGGTCAGGGGATGGCTCATGCAGTACTGTGAGCAATGGAGAGCTAGGGAACTGAGCAGCAGATGAAGCTTCACGCTTGCTCACTCACCTCCTGCTGTGTGGCCTGGCTTCCTAACAGGCCAGGGACCCAGTCTCTGGCCCAGAGGTTTTGGGGACTCCTGCTTTATATGATCAATATCATTGTCCTGAACCCACTGGCAGCCATTTGGTATAGGTCGTGTGATTCTGTAGGACTGGCCACTCCCCCTGGGGGTGTTTTACCCTCTTGTTCACTGACCAGAAACAGCCATAAAAAGAGATTTTGGCAAGGTCAGCTGGGAAACACTTCCTCATGGAAGTGCTTCCTCATGGCTCAAGAATATGTCGAGCCAAGAGAAAAGACCAGCAAATGAAAGATTTCTATGCCTTCTGCTCAGGATGTCTTTTTACAAATAAAAGATTAATTAAAATGCTACCAGCAGGATGAGCTGTCCAGCTAGTCCCTGGGAGAAGAGCAAAGAAAACATGTGGGTGGGAGGTCTGGAGCATGGCCAGGGTGCATGCAGTTGGGCAAGATGTGGAAATAAAATTATGTGAAAGAGTTAAACTTAAGCCTCAGGACAAACTTAGTATCTGGTAAAGGAAAATCCAACAGGTGGAATAATTCTTCATGTTAGTTCAGTTCAGTTGCTCAGTTGTATCAGACTCCTTGCAACTCCTGCCAGTAACACTGGTTACTGTTTTCCCTTAAGATCATTTACAGTGTAACAAAAAATTCTAAGTCACTAATAGGTTTGGAAACCAGTATCAAAATATGAGTTTGAAATAAATGTCTCTAGTTCATTTGAAATACCTGTCTCTCCCTAGAGACAAATACTACTCATCTATATACTCTATGTTCTTGGATGAGCAACAAAAGAAGGAAAAGCAGCTTGTACCATAACCCAAATGTTTCTTAAAGAGATGGGGATACCAGACCACCTGACCTGCCTCCTGAGAAATCTGCATGCAGGTCAAGAAGCAACAGTTAGACTTGTATATGGAACGACAAGCTGGTTCCAAATTGGGAAAGGAGCACATCGAGGCTGTATATTGTCACGCTTCTTATTTAACTTATATGCAGAGTACATCATGAGAAATGCTGGGCTAGAAGAAGCACAAGCTGGAATCAAGATCACCAGGAGAAATATCAATAATCTCGGATATGCAGATAACATCACCCTTATGGCAGAAAGTGAAGAAAAACTAAAGAGCCTCTTGAGGAAAGTGAAAGAGGAGAATGAAAAAGTCGGCTTAAAACTCAACATTCAGAAAACTAAGATCATGACATCCGGCCCCATCACTTCATGGCAAATAGATGAGGAAACAGTGGAAACAGTGGCAGATTTTATTTTGGGGGGGCTCCAAAATCACTGCAGATTGTGACTGCAACCTTGAAATTAAAAGAAGCTTGCTCCCTGGAAGAAAAGCTATGACCAACCTAGACAGCATATTAAAAAGCAGAGCCATTACTTTGCCAACAAAAGTCTGTCTAGTCAAAGCTATGGTTTTTCTATAGTCATGTATGGATGTGAAAGGTGGACTATAAAGAAAGCTGAGTGCAGAAAAGATACTATGCATCTCTAGTACAGTAGAACAGGTAGTACAGTCTCGTGTGAAATGCCTACCAAAGAAAGTTGGCTCCAGATCACAATCCAATAAATGGGGGCTATTGTTACTCTCACATAGGGCCTTAGGTGAATAGCTGTTTGCAGAGAAAAAACTGAAGGCTATTTTTAGTCTTTCCAATGCCTCCAGGATAAATTCCAAACTCCTTTGCAGGGTACTTAAAACTTTTGTAATCAGGTCTTTGTTTATCTCTGGAACTTTATTTCTTACCACTCCTGGCCTCCTCAGCTCTCAGGGTTCCTGTCATCCTGAACTGCTTGCTTCAACTTGTATTCTCTCTGCTCTCTGTTGGCTAGCCAGTAATTTTTTTCCCTCTGCTTGGTAGCATCATAGTTTTTGGCCTTATATTCCACCATAAAAAGAAAAGAAAAGAAAGGAGTCACGTGCCACGTGTAATTTTCTTCAGGAATCCATCCCAGAAACCTCGCTGGGCCATTTGGTCCTTGTAAGTGAGTCTTCTGTTTCCCTGTAGTAAAATAGTACCTAATGCACCGTAGCATCATCACCTATATTCTTGTCTATCTCCTCCAGTGCACTGAACCCCTGGGAGCAGAGACTGATTTGTATTTCTACATCCCATATCTGTCTCCACTGGTTTCTGATGCACACAGAAAAGTATGAAACAAAGGCCTTCAACAAATGTTCCTTATCCAACAAGTGGACTTTTGTGTCACATATACCAGAGTCCAAATTCTGCCTCATCACGGCTGTGTTATTCTGGATGAGCTATAATCCCTCTGAGTCTCGGTTTTTCCACCTCAGATGAGGAAGGAAACAACAGGCTCCTTTTGGCTCTTAAGATTAAATGATAAAATGTATGTGAAAGTGCTTGAACACAGCAAACATGGAAGGGAAATGGTTAACGTTTAGCTTTTGCCATCATACCATGAACCCCCTGATGACCAAGACTGCCATGTTCAGTGAATAACACTAGAACCTCTTCCTTAAAGTCTGTGATGGGAACATTCAAATGCACTAATCAATGTTTAATTCAATAGGCATTTCCTGAGCATTCTCCATAGAAAAGATGCTGTCCTGAGTGCTAAGGGGGTATCCAAATGTGAACAAAACTTTCTTCAAGAGCTAATAATCTATTAGAAGAAATAGGATGTGAGAACAAATCATTAGAATTCAGAGAGAGAGAGTTAAGACACCAGACCAGATGGTTCCTGTCCTTCATAATTAAGAACCAGGCAATGGTGGGTCCTACCTGAGACTGGAGCAATCAGTCTGATCTTCATGCAGAGAGACTGTGTCTTCGTCACACCTGAAGAGAGGAAATAAAACCACATGAGATCCAACTGTCTGCTGAAGCAGAAGCAATATTCTAGAATTATTTGAAGATTAGCACAGGAAACTAAAGAAAGGAACAGTCTTTACCACTTTCACCCAAACCAGTGTCAATTCCTCAGATGTCCACCAGGTAATAATACCAATGTTGTCATATCACGTGAGCTTAAATGCTTAGAACCAGAGGTAACACTCCTTTTTCATCCACTGCTCTGTGTCACCTCAACTAACAAGACCTTAGCAACCTAAGTGTTCATAGCCCTTGAGGGAACATCTGACACCAAGACTGGTAGATTGTTGTTGGCTCAAAAGGGACGCAGCTACATGCCTCCTGGCATTTCTTCTGCCTCCGGCAGTCCCACACCACACCAGCTGTCATCTGGCTTGCTCCACTGGCCTCCAGACTTTCCTGACCTCCTTCCTTTTCACAAAACTTATGAAATAACCTTATGAAAAATTCTTGGCTTTTCCATACTGAAAAATTTCCAGAGTTCGGAGAAGCCTAGTAGTAGGCTACAGTCCATGGGGTCGCAAAGAGTCGGGTATGACTGAGCGACTTCACCTTCATGCCTACGGGCATCTTGAGGAGGACCGCAGTCTCATCCCAGTGTATGAGGGAGCCTTTGTTCCTGTTCTCAGCCTGCCCCACCCCATCCCACCCAACCTCACCCGACCCTGCTCCAACCTGGAATGCTTTTTTCTATCTTCAACTCCTACTCAGCCTTCACTGCTCAAGCCTTACAAGCTCTGTGAACTTTCCTTGCCAAGTTCATCCACATGCCATGTTCCCACTTTAACCTTAGTACATAAATGTTTATTTTTCATTCTGAGGTTTTAGTAACCATCTAGTTCTTGCCTAGTGCTATTATGTAGTTTCTCTGTCCCTCTGAGATCGTTTTAATTAGTTGTTAATTCCATGAAAAGAAACAACCATCATGTCTTTTTCTAGATATACTGCCACAGTGCCCACAATGCTACCCCAGAGTAGATACTTCATAAATATTTGAATCAAATCATTAACCTGGGCCCCTCGGCAAGTCTGTTCCCTGAAATAAGTGTGTGTGCCTAGTTGCTCAATCATGTCTGACACTTTGTGCCCCCAGGGACTGCAGCCTGCCAGGCGCCTTCCTCCAGGCAAGAATACTGGAGTAGGTGGCCATTCCCTTCTCCAGGGAATCTTCCTGACTCAGGGATCAATCCCAAGTATCCTGCTTTGCAGGTGGATTCTTTACTGTCTGAGCCGCCAGGAAGGGCCTGATATAAGTGAGCAAGCATTTACTGAGCACTGACTGCTTCCAAATACTGCCTTAGGCACTAGAGCTGTGCTTCTCAAACTTTTTGGGATCCAGGACTGACCAGCTGGTTTTCTATTTCCAATCCACCATGGAGAAATAATTTGGTAAAAATGTCACAGGAATGTCAAATTCTTATAAAGGTTATTAAAAGCATACTCCCTATTTCTGTACTGTTCTTATCTCAGACTAGTTACAATTTGTGAACCCACACTTTGAGCAGCACTACTTTTTCTTTTTTTAGTATAATTGCTTTATAATGTTGTGTCAGTTTCTGCTGCACAACTAAGTGAATCAGCTGTGTGCATACATATACCCCCGCCCTCCTGAACCTCCCTCCGATCACCTCACAATCCCACGCCTCTACGTCATCATGAAACGGTATATGGCCCTTTCCCCCTCCCCCCACCATGTCTTCTGCCTGCCTTGTGCGTGTAAAAAACCTTAATCAAAGAATACGTCTGATTAAGTGAGAAATGAGAAAGTGAGAAGTGAGAAATGCTGAAACCAAGAAAAACAGTCTAAGGAGACTAAATAAGAATAAGGTAGTCATTAAGCATAGGCAAGGACCTTTAGTTCTTTCTCAAGGGCTGTACATAATATTCTGAGCCATATCCTGATACCAAAACCCCAGGTGGAGGAGTTAACTACATGATGACCAGGCTTGACCCAGGACTTGAGCTGCCACAATTCTGAGAACTGACCACAAAGAAATGGGCACAAGAGCACCCGGGAACTGAAGAGTCACTGTACCTAAAACAACCAAAACCAAAACCATCTGTTTTAAGGATCCTCCCTGTTTCTCTCCTGATTGGCACTGGCTGCCAACTTGCGCTTTTCTTGGTGGAATGGAAACCTGCATTTGGGATGAGCTTATGAGCTCTAAAGCCAGGTAGGTCCACCAGTGTGCACACAGGCAACATCCCCATTTGTGAGTGCTTGCCAGTTGGTTCTGACTGCTGTTGAGGACTGTTTGTGAGCACCAGTACTATTTGGACATTCTTGCCAGTTGGTTCTGATGTGTGCCTGATGTTGAGAACTGTTTGGGACATGAGGTGCTATTTGGGCATTTTGCCAGTTGGTTCTGACATATGTCTGATGTTGAGGACCGTTTGTGAGCACCAAGTGTCATGTGAGCATCAAGTGTCATTTTGGGGCATTTTGCCAATTGGTTCTGACTACTATTGAGGACCATTTGTTTTGGGACTCCGTAAAGTGTTTGTTTGGGACTCTGTACTGGTCATCTTCAGAGATGCTTATGATGGATCTGTTGTTTGGTGCGTGAGGGTATATTCCATTTGTATTGATTAGTATTCTTGTTGCCTTATATAAAAGTGGAAATTCAGGTTCAATTCATTAAGAAAAATTTTAGTTGTGAGTTTATGACTAAAAAAGAAAGATGATTTTTTTGGACAATGTATGGCTACAGTATTCTTCAGAATCTGAAGAAGATTGATTAAGATGAAAGCCCTGAAATTCACAAAACTGGTTCTTTTTGCATATGCAGCTAGGGAAAGCTAACTTGATAAAACACTTTTTTCCAGATCCTGAGAAAACAAAAATACGCCTGAGAAAAAGTCTGAGTGACTTTTATCATGTCCTTGAAACACACAGTCCACTTTGCCTGGATCTTCAGCCTTGGGTTAACTATACAAAGGGAAAAAAAGGCTTTAAAACTGAACGTATAATTTGGCTATTCTGGCTATACTCCATAAACGGATTACATACTTTTGTATTCTTGTAAGACCAAGAGGGAAACTGAAGATGTTTGGGTTTATTAAACATATGTGTTGTACTACTGAAGAAAAATTATGCTATTAAAAAATGTATGTTTTTTCGAAGTTATGAAGAATGTTCTTAAGTTTGCAATCAGAAAATGCTGATGTAACATTTCAACCACTTGTTTCTTAGTTTTGTTAAAACTTTCAAGGGTTAAAAATTGTAACTGCTGTTGAGGACTCTTGGTGAGTCCTCATATGTAAAAATGATAAGGGAAACATTTTGATATGTAAAGCAAGTAGGATATATGTTGTCAACAAAGAGAATGTATAAAGAATGGAGATATTTTTGTTGAGGAAAAATGGTGAAAATAATTTTTTCCTATGGTTGTTTGTTTCTGTATGAAGAAATAAAGCACGAATTTGTCTGGATTTAGAAAGTGACAAAAAGTCTGTAAAAAAGGAATTTTGAAAAAAAAAATGTGTATGTTGTCAGGATTAAGATTAGACTGACTTTAACTAGGTAAATGAATTTTGTTACTAACAGTAAACTGATGCAAAGTTGGGTTTTCTGTCAAAAAAGAAAAATTTCTTCTAGAATATTCGACTGATTTTGGTAACAGAGACTTCTAATGGAAAATAATTGTTTTATTTCTAATCATACTTTTAACCCCAATGTTCAGGATGGAAAAATTCTCCAATAAGTTGTCACCAAGTATAGCTGCTCATGTTTAGCACTGCTGACTTTAAGTGTACTGCTTAAAGCACATGTACACTGTTTGTCTGACAATTGGGTACGAATGATAAAATGTATGGCCTGTAGAGCATTTCCCTATTAACCTCTGAGCCTGTTCACGATATCTGATTAGTTTTCCCCCCGAAGTGGACAACTAGGCAAACATATAAATAAAAGAGAGGCCAAGCACTGAGGGACATGGATGTACCCAGAGCATGCAAATGAACCACTCTAGCAACCTTGGATCAATTTCCTTGCTTTTCCTTTTTTTTAAAATTTTTGAAGTCTCAATAACCCACTCTGTCCATCTCATGGAAAACAATAATTCCTAAATGCTATCTTGCTCTCCACTATTTGACACATCTGCTTTAATAGATCATCTGAACTTAGTAATGTGAATTAAAATGTTTCCCAATAAAAGCAACCTGAAAGTGAAAGTGAAAGTGAAGTTGCTCAGTCGTGTCCGACTCTTTGCGACCCCATGGACTGTAGCCTACCAGGCTCCTCGGTCCACAGAATTTTCCAGGCAAGAGTACTGGAGTGGGTTGCCATTTCCTTCTCCAGGGGATCTTCCCAACCCAGGGATCAAACCCAGGTCTCCCGCATTACAGGCAGACGCTTTACCATCTGAGCCACCAGGAAAGAACCTAGCTAAGTAGAAAAATTAATGAAGAAAAATCTAGAATTGTTGTTTCCAAAGAACTAGGGTTCAAACAAAGTTTCAACCTTCGAGCTCAACAATACCTATTGTTTAAGAATTTGGCAAGAACTTTTTTTTAAATCCCCCTCATTTGATTTATTAATCTTTCTTCTCAAAGCACAATTAGTTAAAAATGGAAACTCAGCACCAGAACATACAAAGTTGCAGATGGGGGAGGCTAGACCTAATCAGCTGATCAGAGTTTAAGGACTATGGAACAACTCCAGCCATCGCCCAAGAAAACACAATTTCTAGCTTGCAGATATGGCAATGAGATAGATCTTTCTATGGCTTCCAGGGCACACATACACAAGCTCTTTAAGTTCAATTAGGTTTTCCATGGCTTCTTCGAAGATCATCAAGTTCTATTCAATTAACATCTTCTTTATGATTGTTCTACTGAGTCCTTGCCCCGGAGTCCCCAGCAAATGCACAATACTGGCTCGATTATAAAACTAGATTTCACACTGGGAACCCATACCCAGATATCCCAACTCTAGGGGGAAAAAAAAAACATCAACTCAGATCAAGTGCCCAACTGGTCCTGGGCATGAGATTCTCTTCCTACACATTATTCTGATAAAAGAATTTAAAGACCAATCTCTTTAATGATCTTTGTAAATATTAAGCTGACCATCTTCTAGTACAATGTTTTTCAAACTATAAATTGTGACCCATTATACGGGGTTAATAATTACAGGGTCCTGAAATTAGACAGCAGCTATCAGCATTTTGTTTTTATTATTGGTAGAGAAACAGAATAGAAAAAAAAAAATGTCAGTATAGTGAGGACTAAGTGTTATTTCATGAAACTTGTTCAAATAAATCATGTATGTATGTGTGTGCTGGATTGCAATATAAAATGTTTTTCTTAGTGCTATTCACAGTAAAAATGTAAAGACCCCTCTATCAAATGATTTCCTTTGAGGTTCTCATCAACTAGATTCTAAGTCCAAGAGTTTTAAATTTGTGGTTGCCCAGATAATACATGAATAGTTTGTCCTTGCCATCATTTTCCTGTGAAGTGCTCAAGGTAGTTGGTTATCTCTCTACTTGGACTTTTGCTTCCTCTAACAACCACCACCAAGAAAAGAAGGTACTTTGCAGTTCACCTTCTCTTTCATATGCTCTCAATTAAGGTCAGCATCACCTTCACCCAGTGGCTAAGGGATTTCCCAGGATTCCAAAGCATAAAGCAGTGATGCCTGTGGGGCTCCTGCTCCACACTAAGCCCACCAAATAGTCTCTTCAGTCTATCTTCCCAGAGGCTCAAGAGAGAAAGACTTGTTTTTTAGAGTAACGGTGGGGAAAGAAATACCCATAAGTCTCTTTTTTGACTTGGGGTAAATTAAGTACAGAGGTCTCAGATTGGTGATGAGATAAAATGTAGCTGTACTCAAAAGGGGACTGCCATATTCTCTGCAGTATCGTGTTGAAGGCACAGTTGCAGATCAACCATAATAGAAAAGAATATAAAAAAGAATGTATATACTTGTGTAACTGAGTCACTTCGCTGTACAGCGGAAATTAACACAACAGTGTAAATCAACTATACTTCAATTTTTGAAATAAATTAATTTTTTAAAATGGAAAAATACGGCAAGTTCCAGCTTCATCCTCACTGCTAGCCCCACTAAATCGACTCTCGGAGGGTAGGGCCAAGGAATGTGAGTTTTCAAACTAGATTGCTTTTCCCCCACATAACCAGTATGCTTCTAAAATGTTCAATGCTGACCTAAAGGTTTACAAAACCCAGACCAGCATTTGGCTGACTCCAACACCATCACACATTTCTAGTTTTCCACTTGAGAATAAAGCCTGGGAACTCTGGATTTTTCACAAGCCCCTAACCCCTTCCCCAAATAATACTGACAGTCCTTTGGTTTTGAGAATTACTGCTTTGGATGATAACTAATTTGCCACAGAATTCATTGCTGGATATGCTTCATTTCAAGTAACGAGTTAGCCAGGACAACATAGGAAATGACCACGGAAAAATAACAGATGAGAGGGCACACAGATAGAGAACACAAGGCCAAGGCCATTCTGACCTTGGAAGAATCTGGGTGGGAAAAAGAAACTGAATTGGGCCACATTTGCACAGACAGGGACAGGCAGGACATGGGAAAAATTAAGAGAATAAAATGTGTCCTTGAGTCCCTCCCAATTCCACTCCCTTTGACTCTTAAAAGACCCCCAGCTGGCCAAGCAGAACCCTGTTAGGTTAGACTAGCTGATAACATAATTTATATTAAAATATTAATGACAATTTGAATCCACCTCCCAGGGACACAGACTTTTTAAATTTCCATTTTAATAAGGGTCACCACAAGAGTTCTTCATCCAAAAAAAAAAAAAA
>SJYX01003867.1:7444-30566 GCA_006410675.1 Oreotragus oreotragus
TGGGCTGCCGTCTATGGGGTCACACAGAGTCAGACACGACTGAAGTGACTTAGCAGCAGCAGCAGCAGTCCCCAGACAGCCACTTTGCTTTTTTGCATTTCTTTTCCATGGGGATGGTCTTGATCCCTGTCTCCTGTACAGTGTCACGAACCTCATTCCATAGTTCATCAGGCACTCTATATATCAGATCTAGTCCCTTAAATCTATTTCTCACTTCCATTGTATAATCATAAGAGATTTGATTTAGGTCATACCTGAATGGTCTAGCGGTTTTCCCTACTTTCTTCAATTTAAGTCTGAAATTGGCAATAAGGAGTTCATGATCTGAGCCACAGTCAGCTCCTGGTCTTGTTTTTTCTGACTGTATAGAGCTTCTCCATCTTTGGCTGCAAAGAATATAATCAATCTGATTTCGGGTTCTCAGAGTCAGACACAACTGAGCAACTGAACTGAACTGAACTAGAAGGGATCTTCATTGCTTCCAAAGTTTGACAATCATGAATAAAGTTATTGTAAATACTTGTGTAATTTTTGTGATGGACATACATTTTCAGTTTCTTTGGTTAAATACCAAGAAGTGTGATGGCTGGATCATATGTCAAGAGTCATTTCATATGTCAATTCATTTTGTAAGAAGCCACAAAATTGTCTTCCAAACTGGCTGTACCATTTTGCATTCTCACCAGAAATGAATGAGAGTTCCTGTTAACTCTACACCCTCACCAGCATTTGGTATTATCAATTGTTCTAAATTTTGGCCATTTAAGTAAGTATGCAGGGTCTATTTATTTATTTATTTATTTATGCTGATGTTTTAGTTTGCACTTCCTTGATGAAATAAAAATGTGGAGCATTGTTTCACATGCTTTTTTGCCATCGGTATATCTTCTTTGCTGTGGTTTCTGTTAAGGACATTCCCCATTTTTGAGTTGAGTTGTATGTTTCTCATTGTTGAATTTAAGAGTTCTTTGTGTATTTTGGTTGCTAGTCCTTTACCACTGTTTTGCAAATATTTTCTCCCAGTCTGTGACTTGTCTTCTCATTCTATTGACTTTTAATAATGTTAATCAATTTCTTCTTGTCGAAAATAACATAGTATCCCTTATTTTGTCTTTCATGAAAGATACCCTAAGATATCCCCCTATAGGTATCCTTGGATTTAGTGCAAATGAATTAAAAAATGGGAAAAAGACATATACCTTCTTCCCCTGTCTGAATGTACATTCATAATAGACTAGAAGTTAGATGCTATCAATTAGTCTTCTCCTTCCTTCAATGGACTGGAATATTATCTAGAATTTTGTACCTTAACAAAGGTACAAACTGAGTTATTACAGTCTATAGTCAAATAATGTGTCAGGCATATTTACCTTTCACATGTCAGAGTTCACAAATAGGCCTGAATTTTCTTAATAATTGACTTTCCTTGTGTTTGTCATATTCTCTTTAACTCAGTTGGAGTTTGATTTTCTAGGTCACGGAAGCATCCTCTAGGGTATGTAGAATGAAAATAAAGATGGTTTTTGATTAATCATTCCTTAGAATGATTCAGTTCAGTTCAGTTCAGTCACTCAGTCGTGTTTGATTCTTTGCGACCCCATGAATTGCAGCAGTGCAGGCCTCCCCGTCCATCACCAACTCCTGGAGTTCACTCAAACTCATGTCCATCGAGTCAATGATGCCATTCAGCCATCTCATCCTCTGTCATCCCCTTCTCCTCCAGCCCCTAATCCCTCCCAGCATCAGAGTGTTTTCCAATGTGTCAACTCTTCGTATAAATTGGCCAAAGTATTGGAGTTTCAGCTTTAGCATAATTCCTTCCAAAGAACACCCAGGACTGATCTCCTTTAGAATGAACTGGTTGGATCTCCTTGAAGTCCAAGGGACTCTCAAGAGTCTTCTCCAACACCAGCATTCAAAAGCATCAATTCTTTGGCACTCAGCTTTCTTCACAGTCCAACTTTCACATCCATACATGACCACAGGAAAAACCATAGACTTGACTAGACAGACCTTTGTTGGCAAAGTAATGTCTATGCTTTTGAATATGCTATCTAGGTTGGTCACAACTTTCCTTCCAAGGAGTAAGTGTCTTTTAATTTCATGGCTGCAATCACCATCTGCAGTGATTTTGGAGCCCCCCAAAATGGTTTTGGTTAATCATTCATTTGAATCTTTAGAGAGAATTGAGATCAAAGACCTTCTTTAACTTCAAACAAATAACAGGAGCATCATACATCTTATCCACTTTTGACTGAATATGCCATGTAGGGCATTCTGTGCCACATATATATTTATGGTATTTGTGCTGAATTAATTTTATCTTTCAACTGATCAACATTATAGAGATGTGTATAAGAGACAGCCCATGGACTGTAACACAGCAGGCTTCCCTGTCCCTCACCATCTCCTGGAGTTTGTCCAAGTTCTGTCTCTTATACACATCTAGATGTGTATAAGAGACAGCTTATGGAGGTTTTATTACATAGGTATGTTTAAGTCATTTTTGTTGGCAAAGTAATGTCTATGCTTTTGAATATGCTATCTAGGTTGGTCACAACTTTCCTTCCAAGGAGTAAGTGTCTTTTAATTTCATGGTTGCAATCACCATCTGCAGTGATTTTGGAGCCCCCCAAAATGGTTTTGGTTAATCATTCATTTGAATCTTTAGAGAGAATTGAGATCAAAGACCTTCTTTAACTTCAAACAAATAACAGGAGCATCATACATCTTATCCACTTTTGACTGAATATGCCATGTAGGGCATTCTGTGCCACATATATATTTATGGTATTTGTGCTGAATTAATTTTATCTTTCAACTGATCAACATTATAGTTTATAAAAAATAATGGAAAGTATGGAGGCTTTTCTCCTGAATCTCATCTGTTACACTAACCAGAGATAGGTAGGCAGTAAACAGCATAGGCTACCAGAATTTTAAGCAGGAATTAAGCTGTTCATAGTGTATCACAATGTACTCTCTGTTTCACCCTTGTATTTTTTAAGTCACTTTTCCTTTAAAGTATACCTCTTTTATTTATAATTTGAAAACAGCAAGGTTTATGCTTTTCTCTGAAAATCTTGGGAGAGGTATTGATACTGTACCCAGAAAACACACATATACACAGAAGCAAGTAAGAATTTTAGGGGTGTACATACAGTGTCCATCCAAAGACCTTTTGAGTGGTCCATGAAACATGTAAAATTCCCTCATTTTATAAAATGTAAGGAAAAAAAGTTTGCTATTTCATCTAGACTAGACAATGTAGAATGAAATCAATTGTCCTTTTATGGCTTGGCTTATATTATACCTCTTGTTCTTATAGAGTTTTAAAGACCTAGTACTGCGATTCGTATGTATTATTCTAAAGTTTTTAAGTTACATGCTGCTATTTAAGTATCAGCTTATCCAAAATCCTCATAATTTTGAATTAGAAATCATCCTGACTGCTTAAAACCCTCTAATTTTTTTTTTTTACCAACATAGCCATCTTCATATCTCATTTTTAAATTTTCTCACATTCTGAAAGTATTATTAGGAGTTTCTTTCTTTCTTTTTTTTTTAAATACATGATTGAGGGCTTTCAGCATCTCAAACTATAATCTACTGATGTGAGTCTACAAAGGCAAGAATATCAACTCTTTTCTGGCCATATATCTGTAGGTTTGTACTGCTTACTTTAATTTATAGAGTCTTAGATTGGCCTCCTTTGCCTCTTACATGTTTGAATTTCTTGAATTCCTTGTTTAAAATAACTGCTTCATAAATGGCTATCTGTCTCTAAGCTATGTGATTACAAAATGATATGTCTACTGAAAAATCTGAATGAAAGTGTGAGATTTTTAAAAGATACCTAGTTAATGTATGGAGGTATAAGAATGTTAAAAAGAAGCTGTTCCAGTTAGCCCTGCTCTACAACAAGCCGTCCCAAACTAACTGTCTTAAAACACCTATGCATTAGCTCTCATGGTTTGGTGTTTTGAGTGCTTTCAGCTATTTGATTCTCATCTGGACTCTCTCCAGGAGCAGCAGGCGGACGGGGGTGGGACCAAACTCATCTGAAGATAAACTAGGGTGGCCACTGAGGGTCCCTGTGGGCTGGCTGCCCAGCAGAGTTCCCCACTCAGCACCCTCTCATCCATCGCCTTTCCCTGTGGTGAGGGAGTTCTCACAATATATGTAGTTGAAATCCTTACATCGACTCTCTGAGCTCAAAGAGGAAGATGGAAGCTTCCAGGAGTCTTACAAAGGCTATGTCCAGAGCTATAATGGTATCATTTTGCTGTAGATAATGCAAGTTAATAAGGCCAACATAGATTCCAAGGGAGGGGAATAAGACTCCATTTTTTGTGGGAGGAATAGCAAAAAATAATAATAATAAATATTTTCATCTCTCACAGTATCCATTGAGGTAACTCCCAGAGATGAGCAGGGTTAACAGCTATGAGAACAGGGATGGATAATGCTATATTTTAAATGGCTAACACTGCTGTGATATAATAACAGTGTTACCTGTATATCCCCCAATTTTTATTAGTCTTTCACACACACACAAAGAAAGGTTGTGGATAATTAGAGAGTATTACATGGGAACATAGCTTGTTCCATATTCACTACTCTGTTAATAAAAAAAGAACATCATCCTATCTAAAGGATTATGGCTAGGACATTCAGACAAGGAGAAGCAGGTAAATGAACAGTGGTATGTGATTGAGTCAGAAATCCATCTAAATCTTTGAGAGGTCCTGAAGATGCCAGGTTGATCTTATTCATACCAATATTTCCCATATTTTCTGCCTCTCTTCTATTCTTCCTTGCAGCTATTAATTTCTAATAGAAGATGTTTACTATACCATATTGGAAAATGCTTCACACCAAAATATAACAGAGATTGTGTTGCGTTCATAGAAAGGAAAATATCTTTGGGTTACAGGTTCCAAGATAGATTTAATAATGAAGCTAGGAATCTAGAATCATTAATGAAATTTGTTTCAGAAAGCGAGGGAGAAATTTTGTTAGTAGGTATATTAAAGGTCATCCAGGTCAAGAGGTTTTGTAATTTTTTTATGAACCTAGGGTTTTATGGGCGGGAAAGGCAATGGCACCCCACCCCAGTACTCTTGCCTGGAAAATCCAATGGACGGAGTAGCCTGGTGGGCTGCAGTCCATGGGGTCGCTAACAGTCGGACAGACTGAGCGACTTCACTTTCACTTTTCTCTTTCATGCATTGGAGAAGGAAATGGCAACCCACTCCAGTATTCTTGCCTGGAGAATCCCAAGGATGGGGGAGCCTGGTGGGCTGCCGTCTATGGGGTCACACAGAGTCGGACACGACTGAAGTGACTTAGCAGCAGCAGCAGCAGCAGGGTTTTATGGGAGGTGTTTCAGAGAGGAAGAGGAAGGATCAGTACCTTCTCTCTTTGAGGAGTTAAATAGTAAATTTCACTTAAAATAGTAATGCTCACTAAATGATGAAGAAGAACAAGGAGAGGAAGTGAGGGTTCATTCTAAGAGAGGCAGAAACAGAAATAGAGCAGAGATCCTCTGACTTTTAGACCAGGCTCTTTGCAGCCTTCTACATCATTCCTGAGGAGGGGAAATTCTGAGATTAATAGAAGTTAGATTTTTTTTCAAATTGTGAACTATCTTAAACTCAGGAAAGGACTTTGTCATTGCTCTTTAGATTTTGAAAATTCCACGAGTATTTATTAGCAGAAAATAAGAGTGCATGTTTAGGAAGATGGGTAGAGTACTAGGTAAAAGTGAGGAGAAAAATATTGCAATAGTGAAGGAAAGCACTTGAAAAAAGTTGAGTAGCTGTTTATTTAAATAGTTCTGGTAAGAGGTGGTGAATTATAAGCACTCTGTTTATTCCATGCAAGTGGAAAGGTAAGCAGGAAAAGCAATNCTAGGTAAAAGTGAGGAGAAAAATATTGCAATAGTGAAGGAAAGCACTTGAAAAAAGTTGAGTAGCTGTTTATTTAAATAGTTCTGGTAAGAGGTGGTGAATTATAAGCACTCTGTTTATTCCATGCAAGTGGAAAGGTAAGCAGGAAAAGCAATGCATCATCTTATTGAATTTCTTAAGAAACTTCCTTAATTTGGATGCCTTTGAGTCTTAATTCTGTATCCACAATCTAACAAATTAAATAAGATTGTAGCAGTTTGGTTCAGTTACTGGCAGAGATATAAAGCTTATACATATATAACTAAGATTAGAGAATTTACCTTTCTTTCATTAAAAAAAAAATGGTGTTAAGATAAATCTCTGCATCTCCTTAAATAATTTTGGGATGAAATCAGCCAGTGTTGAAGAATAGTTTCCTGAAAGAGGAAATTAATGATAGCTTAGTATCTTCAGTTGTATAGACAAAGAGCATCACTGCAAGACACTGTCTGAAACACACCAGTGCCAGTTTTTGTAATTAAGCTAATTATTTAATCCTGACTAAGACAGACATGTATATCTTTTTGCTATAATTTTCTACTGTCTGTCACCAGTAGACACTCAAATAGTAGACACTGAATGAATATACTGCCTGTCACCTGTAGATACATAAAGTGATCTGTAGAATGAAAACATACTAATTCATGAAGCTACTTATTATTATGTGGTTAAACATTTTTCATAATACACTATTACATTTTGAAAGTTTATATAAAATTTGCTCATCACTAATAACTTCTGTAAATAAATATGATTGGGTAACATAAAATATAACATTTCATCTAGAATTGAACTTGTAATTGAAAATTCTTCAAAGAAAATATATATGTACATATAATGTGCAAGGTCATCCCACCTTTTCTGGATTGCCTTCAGGCTAAATTAGTCCTTCCAATCAGGCAACTGATGAGGCAGTTTTTGCCACAGTTGAATTTTCTTCACAACTCTAATGAGGGAATAACACATAATTAGGAAGCCTGGGAGAAAATTTGCAAAGCCACATCTGTTTTTCTTTCATATTTTTCATTTATTCTTATTCCTCTTAGCTGAAAAAATCTTTTGATACTGAATTTTTGAGTTTAGTGCTTAAAATAAAATAATAATTTATTGTAAAGTAGGACTGTCAGTCTCCCCAAATAATTTCTCAAAATTGAGTGGAATTTGAACTTTTGGAATAAATACACATTTTCTAATATTAGACTGTTACAATCAGTGTAGTTGTTGTTGGTGAGAAGAATGTGTATCAGGGACTAAGGTAATTTCTTATAATTTGGGCTGCATAGGCTCCTGATTGCAAAGAGTCTATCAGAAATTCTGATTAGCAGTTGTAGATGTGTTTGATTAATAAAAGTGATAAAGTCATCATAAGTTGATAAATGCAGTTGGTTTCATAGAAAAATTCTCATCTAAAGCCATGACTCATGGTGAGGGCAGGGGTCTCTGTCTCTTACGGGGCAAAAATATTGGGGCCCCATGAACTCAATTTGGTTATATGAATTAGCAGCTCTTTGATAGAGAGCTCTGTGCAGTAATTAATTTGCTTTTCCTTCAAGGTCTTAAAATATCCAGCTTGATCTTTGTTCACCTGATTAACCAGTTAATTAAATTTTTATGTAAGTCTTCTGACCTAGTTAGCTTGCCAGGAACACCTATTAATGGGGAGTAACAGGTGAGATTCCTCCTGACCCCTCCTAAAAATTCCTGCTTGTCATCTAGTGCTGCCACTAAAATGCCACCATTGTGGAAACAAGGGAAAAAGCAAATACGAGGCTCAGGGATCTTTCGAGTCTAAAGGGTTCTGCAGTAGAAATGAGACACTCAAAGGAGAAGGGAAATGTTGGTAAAATTGATACCACACAGAGCCTTTCAAGGGCAGAAGCATTTAAATGTTTATTAAATAAACAAAATGAAGTAATGAATACATAAATGGCTTGTAGGCTTTGCCAACTATTAATGCACAGGTATCTTCCTCTGTCCCCAAACTCTGTCTCTACACTTTTCTTAAAATTGAAATACTTTTTATAAGCCACAGATTTTAAGATGTTAACAGGCATTTGAGTTTTTACCTTATTTTTTTATTGGAGTATAATTGCTTCACAATGTTGTGTTAGTTTCTGCTGTACAATGAAGTGAATCAGCTGTCTGTATACATATATCTCTCCGTCTTGAGTGAAATGTAATATTTAACATATATCCCTCCCTTTAAAGCCTCCACATCCCCATCCCTCTTGCCTAGGGCACCTCAGTCCTTATTTCTTAGAGTTGTGTGACCTGTATGCTGTAGGAAGCTACATTTGGTAGTGGCTGAAGAACAGTGTTATTGAGAGCACATGTGTCACTCGGTTGATGGAAAAAAGGGGGTCAAAGAAGAGGCAGGGAACAGAAATAAAGGGAGTTTTGAAATGTTTTATTAGAGTTAGGCCAATTTTTAGGAATCAGCACTGGATTTCTCCTCCACCTCGTGTTTTCTGTCCCTTCTCTCTTTTTCTTTTCATCTCCCTCCTCTTTCTCCTTCCTAAACTTTGAGATTTTTATTTTCCAGGCCCAAACTCAGGCAAAAATCATTTATTCTACCCTTAAAATATGCTCAAGTTAAATATAGTCCAAGGACTTCAGACCATGGGAAATAGTTGCTTAGTAACAAACTTTGTTATTTTATAAGACTCACAACAACACAATTCCCAGGTTGAGAGTCTGCTCGTATTTCACAGGTCAGTGGCCTACCTCTCTGCTTTCAGTTTCCACCTCATTAAAATAAAAATCAAGATGTTCTAGTAAATTCCTTTCACTGATTACCTTGTTGTTGGTTGTATTCTCAAATACCTGGGAAGAAAATTAATTAACTTCTGCAGAGTTCTAAAACTGTGCATATCCTTGGAAACCAATGTTGTATTTAACTTCAGGCATGATGGATTGATCTAGTGCTCTGTTATATTTGCGGTTTCGGAGAAATGATTTATAAGAAGAAAAACAGGCATCATTTTGTTTATGATTTATGAGCTTTGATCTTTAATCCTGAATTTTTATATCATTAGTCTCGAGAAAGGGATATTATAAGACAGGTGCAATGAAATTTCAAATATTTTCATATGTATAAATCAGTTTATTATCCATACTTTGGTCATAGGTTTTATGATAGAGCACATAATCATGATGGAGAACACAATCTTTAACCCCAGTGTAATTTCTCAAATACACATATTTGCCAAATTGCATAACCATATGTATATTCTCATAGGTATAGATAGATATGTATGTGTGTGAGAAATCAGTTTACGTATAGGTGAAGATTGCAATTGAGAAATAGCTTATTCAAAGGAATTTAACGATGAAATACAAATAACCCATGCAGAAAATAAATTCATTTTTAATATGTGAGGTCACCTATGTTTTATAAAATGGAAAGATTCTCAAGGATTTATTGACCTAAGTTCAGGAGAATTGCCTTTCTCCTTGCCAGGCCCCAGTAAATGAATAGGTTAGTTTTTATAAACGAGTCAGCAAGAGGCCCAGAACTCTATAGAGACATCAGTCAGAAACATTTTTCAAAGTTCCCTTTTTTCTGACTCAACATAACATTGAAAAATGATTATACATTACCTAGCCTATTTTTTTCGGTATTCTCTGAGTGTTGTTTCTCCTTGAAGAGTTTCAGAGGTTCAAGCTAAGCTTGAAGCTCCATGTTGGGAGGCACAATGTGGCTTGTCTCCCTGGAAACCACCTGTTCACCACTGCCTTTCCCGAGATGCCTGGCCTTCTCCTCTACAGGCAGGATAGTGAAGAGTTGTCAGAGGTTCAATAGAGAGCCAATACCAGCAGGATGAGTATTAAAAGATTCATTGCGAGGAAATGCTTTGAGCATTTGTGGGAGTTGGCTAAGCAAATTCAAAATCCAGACAAGGCTAGAATTCTTGGGCATGAATGGAAACTATTATTCACAGGAGAAATTTGTTCTTTATCAGGGAAGTCTTGGCAGTGATTCTAGAGGCCTTTCACCTGATTGAATCAGGTCCACCCAGATTATCTAAGATAATAGCTCTTTCATGTTTGGCTTTTATACATCATAAACAGGTAAGAGATAATAATCTCCCTTACTTAGAGTCAATTGGTTATGAATTTTAATCACATCTTCACATTATCTTCATAGCAACAGCTGGATTAGTATTTGATTTGATTAGTATTTGAAAACTGTAGACTATAGCTTAACCAAATCCACATAGCCAAAGTCCATCACATCATAATGATGATATACTGTTATAGCTTTTCTTTTCTCATTTGGGGCACCCAAAGGCAAATGCTCTTATAAGTTGATGCAGGATCAAGATACTAAGGACATTCTCATGCTTTGTGGATTTTTTTCCCCCCTGTTTCTATAATCTAGCCTTGTCTTACTGTGCATCCTACTAACAGTTCTACCAACTTCATTTATTCACAAGTGGAAGAAGCATCACCAGGAATTTTTGGCACTGGCACAAAAGGGTTCCTTTTGAAAGTTTTGCTTTTTAAGTTAGTTAGTTGGTGATTTTGTCTTTATATTGTTTAAAATATAAAATATAGTTTCACGGTTTAGGATATTTTTAGTTCAGTTCAGTTCATTCGTTCAGTCATGTCCAACTCTTTGTGACCCCATGAATTGCAGCACTCCAGGCCTCCCTGTTCATCACCAACTCCCGGAGTTCACCCAAACTCATGTCCATCGAGTCAGTGATGCCATCCAGCCATCTCATCCTCTGTCATCGCCTTTTCCTCCTACCCCTAATCCTTCCCAGAATAAGGGTCTTTTGCAATGAGTTAACTCTTTGCATGAGGTGGCCAAAATATTGGAGTTTCAGCTTTAGTATCAGTCCTTCCAATGAACACCCAGGACTGATTTCCTTTAGGATGGACTGGTTGGATCTCCTTGCAGTCCAAGGGACTCTTAAGAGTCTTCTCCAACACCACAGTTCAAAAACATCAATTCTTCAGTGCTCAGCTTTCGAAATCAGATTGACTATTCTTTGCAGCCAAAGATGGAGAAGCTCTATACAGTCAGCAAAATAAGACCAGGAGCTGACTGTGGCTCAGATCATGAACTCCTTCTTGCCAAATTCAGACTTAAATTGAAGAAAGTGGGGAAAACCACTAGACCATTCAGCTATGACCTAAATCAAATCCCTTATGATTACACAGTGGAAGTGAGAAATAGATTTAAGGGATGAGATCTGATAGACACAGTGCCTGATGAACCATGGACAGAGGTTCGTGACATTGTACAGGAGATAGGGATCAAGACCATCCCCATGGAAAAGAAATGCAAAAAAGCAAAATGGCTGTCTGAGGAGGCCTTAAAAATAGCTGTGAAATGAAGAGAAGCAAAGAACAAAGGAGAAAAGAAAAGATATAAGCATCTGAATGCAGAGTTCCAAAGAATAACAAGGAGAGATAAGAAAGCCTTCTTCAATGAGCAATGCAAAGAAATAGAGGAAAATAACAGAATGGGAAAGACTAGAGATCTCTTCAAGAAAATTAGAGATACCAAGGGAACATTTCATGCAAAGATGGGCTCGATAAAGGACAGAAATGGTATGGACCTAACAGAAGCAGAAGATATTCAGAAGAGGTGGCAAGAATACACAGAAGAACTGTACAGAAAAGATCTTTACTACCCAGATAAACACGATGGTATGATCACTCATCTAGAGCCAGACATCCTCGAATGTGAAGTCAAGTTGGCCTTAGAAAGCATCACTACAAACAAAGCTAGTGGAGGTGATGGAATTCCAGTGGAGCTATTTCAAATCCTGAAAGATGATGCTGTGAAAGTGCTGCACTCAATATGCCAGCAAATGTGGAAAACTCAGCAGTGGCCATAGGACTGGAAAAGGTCAGTCTTCATTCCAATCCCAAAGAAAGGCAATGCCAAAGAATGCTCAAACTATCGCAGAACTGCACTCATCTCACACACTAGTAAAGTAATGCTCAAAATTCTCCAAGCCAGGCTTCAGCAATGTGTGAACCATGAACTCCCTGATGTTCAAGCTGGTTTTAGAAAAGGCAGAGGAACCAGAAGTCAAATTGCCAACATCCGCTGGATCATCAAAAAAGCAAGAGAGTTCCAGAAAAACATCTATTTCTGCTGTCTTGGCTATGCTAAAGCCTTTGACTGTGTGGATCACAATAAACTGTGGAGAATTCTGAAAGAGATGGGAATACCAGACCACCTGACCTGTCTCTTGAGAAACCTATATGCAGGTCAGCAAGCAACAGTTAGAACTGGACATGGAACAACAGACTGGTTCCAAATAGGAAAAGGAGTACGTCAAGGCTGTATATTGTCACGCTTGCTTATTTAACTTATATAGGATATTTTATATAATAATTATTAAAGAGATGCAATATTCTAGGTAAATATAAGATATCTTTAAATCATTAAAATCTATACACTTTTGGAGGGTATTTTTATTATAGCACTTTTACATGGATATGATAGCAGTTCGGGGAAGGCAATGGCACCCCACCCCAGTACTCTTGCCTGGAAAATCCAATGGACGGAGTAGCCTGGTGGGCTGCAGTCCATGGGGTCGCTAATGGTCGGACAGACTGAGCGACTTCACTTTCACTTTTCTCTTTCATGCATTGGAGAAGGAAATGGCAACCCACTCCAGTGTTCTTGCCTGGAGAATCCCAGGGATGGGGGAGCCTGGTGGGCTGCCGTCTATGGGGTCACACAGAGTCGGACACGACTGAAGTGACTTAGCAGCAGCATGNTCTCTTTCATGCATTGGAGAAGGAAATGGCAACCCACTCCAGTGTTCTTGCCTGGAGAATCCCAGGGATGGGGGAGCCTGGTGGGCTGCCGTCTATGGGGTCACACAGAGTCGGACACGACTGAAGTGACTTAGCAGCAGCATGATAGCGGTTAAGTTAACTAATGTTTTTACCCTATATATTATAGAATTATGCTGTAATCTTTGTTTTTGAATATAAGAATATATTCTATTTACAAATAAAATAAATTTGTTGTTGGGATAGTCAATTAAAGAAAGACACCTTTCGGAAAGAAACCAGTATAACAATCACATTGTCGAGGGAAACAATCATCACAGACCTGAGTCTTTTCATGTCTTAAAATGCTTATATCATGTCATTTGAAAGAAAAGTCTGTTTGGATTTTGTTTCTAGTCAAGATATGAGACTAAATTAGGAAGAAATCATCATTTCTGTCAGAGCAAAAGAGGAAGCAAACAATAGATTTCTTCAGAAAATGAGGTTTCTTAAGAATTGAAACAAATGTTTATTCTGTTTTCCTGCCCCCTACCCCGGAATCCCTCTTATTCCTTGTATGGAAGCTGCATTAATTAGCAGTTTTGTTTGTGAATGTCTTGGAAGTACCTGAAGTAAACTCTAAAGCAGTTTGTTTCTTTGTTTTTCTAAGACCATAGTTTGTCTATACCCAAGCTAAATAATTAAAACATTTTTATTAGTTTTCTCTCTGAAATTAATTGGGTCTTGTTGTCTTTGCTTTCCTGTATTATTTTATAGCAGAGTGGGAGCATGAACATACCTAATAGCTGTTTTGTAAATATTTGTTGATTGATGGCAGAGGCTGGTTAGAAGAGTTTTAATGAATCATTAGAACATTAAATTAATAAATCATGACAACAATATTAATGTTGGCTTAGCTATTTCTAGGCTCTGCTTTCATACACACAAATAGTCCATTGGTGGCTTCGAATTCATTGCTTTACATATTTAATTAAATATAATATAAATTAATTATAGATCAAACTTCCTCAATAAAAACCTAAAATTGATATCTTTACATGTCTTCCTACTGATCAAAATATTACATAGGTTCAGGAAAAAATAGAATGCTGCCTTAGTGCATTCACTCATGATATGTGCACATTGAATCTAATTAATTTTTTACCTCATGAACATAACCAAGGCAAACAATTTATCACAACACAGGGAGGTGTCAAAAGACTTGTTTTCCTTTGAAGGGAACTGATTATTTCCTAACCGACTAGCAATTTTGCTTCTCCAGCATTCCCCAGGCATATCTGAACTTAACTTTCCCTGCTTATGATGTCTAGAAGACAAATATGAGATGGAAAGTTTTTCTCAGAAACCATTTTATAGTACTTTTATTACATTGAAATTTTCATTCTTTTAAAGATAGATTTGTTCCATCTTTGATGTAGCCAACTATATAGCCAATAATGGTTTTTTATTGCTAATCACTAATTGCTGAAGGTGGTGTTTGATGGTTCTGGAGTTGGACTTCAGATGGTTTTTGGTGTTTTGCAAGCATGGAGATATATACCCACTGAGGAATCACAGACCTGCCTTATTTTCCCTGTGGGTGCTTTCTCCTCTGAGCACAGGCAACTGCCCACGAGGCACATGGGCAGGTCCACAGAGTAAGAGAATCAAAACCATCACCTCCCGATTCATCATATTTCATGTGTTGTTTTATTGTGGGACTAAGGAAGAAGTGGTCCTTAGGGAATTGCTGGCTTGCAAAACAGGCAGATGTTCAGCAAGTAATTGTAAAAAGATGCAACTAGAGAGCAACAAAGCAGCATTAGGCTTAGAAGAAAGGAAAACGAGGGGCTGGGAGCCTAGGACTGAAACCTAAGAAGCTACAATGTTTTGAGGAGGAGGAATATATAAAGAATACAGAGAAAACAACAATGAAATTTCGAGAGGAGATGGGAAAACTGTGAGTAATGGAAAGAAAAAAAAAAGGTTAAGTGCCTCCTTCCGTGATGCCAGGGCCCCACCTGCTGCTAAGTGAACACTCAAGGCTCTGCAATCAGAGGAGTCCCCCTTGCCCGACCCCTCACCACCACCCCCCAGGAGAGTCCCTGACTCAGGGATACAGAGCTGCTGGTTGAACGTTCCAACACGCCCTTCTTCAGACACACAGTTCTGAACGGTGTCCCTCGTATTGCACATTTTTCCTTGTTCTCTCACTGAGGCTTCCTGAAATCACTCTTCAGATCAACTTTCTGTATTTGTTTCAGGTACAGCCTCTGAGTTCACAGGAACCCAAAGGAACATTCACTAGCAGCTGAAGGGGGATTTAGAATTTCAGGGATTGGTTTTGTACATTTATTTGCTTAAGATGGGAGAATCATAAATAAAGATTCAGGAGTGAAAGAGGCAGTGAGTACAAATGAGAGAAAGGTATAATTGATGGAGTGAGTTGTCACAGGAAGTAGAAAGTGATGGAATTTCCTGTATTGAGTGACCACTTTAAGTAAGAAGGACGCACACACACATTCACACACAAAGAAAAAAATGAATGTGGTTAAATGTTTTGTAGATTTTACGATGGGTTAAATAAAGATTCAGGAGTGAAAGAGGCAGTGAGTACAAATGAGAGAAAGGTATAATTGATGGAGTGAGTTGTCACAGGAAGTAGAAAGTGATGGAATTTCCTGTATTGAGTGACCAGTTTAAGTAAGAAGGACGCACACACACATTCACACACAAAGAAAAAAATGAATGTGGTTAAATGTTTTGTAGATTTTACGATGGGGGACATATGGAATTCTCTGGATGGCTTCTGTATTTTCCATGAAGTCCATTCATTTAAAAAGAAAAAAAATATATATATATATATACTTACAGAATGCCCATTATAAGCAGAAACTCTGCAAAGACTTGATCCAGAGAGCAAAAGAGTTACCACTCTGTAAGGAAAACACACATTCCTCAAGAAAGATATTTCTAAATGAATACATATAAAAATGCATTTTGATTCACTTAAAAATTTTATTTACAATTTAAAGAAGAGAGAACCTTGACAGAAATCTGGTTATTGTCTCTGAGTTCCATTTAGTAAATGTGCAAAACAAAGTAGAATTTAAATATTGTTTTGAGGAGTTTACATAATGGAAACTATATATCATTATTTAAGAACATTAGGAAAATGCAGAAATGCAGAATTTAGGAAAAGTCTACCTGTGATTTCACTGAGACAGTCATTATCTACATTTCTACTCATGATCCACCAGTTTTCATACATACATTTAAAAATATAGTTATAATTGTATTATACACATACATCAGTTCAGTTCAGTCACTCAGTCGTGTCCGACTCTTTGGGACCCTATGAACTGCAGCACACCAGGCCTCCCTGTCCATCACCAACTCCCGGAGTTCACCCAAACTCATGTCCATCGAGTCGGTGCTGCCATCCAGCCATCTCATCCTCTGTCATCCCCTTCTCCTCCTGCCTGTAATCCCTCCCAGCATCAGAGTCTTTTCCAATGAGTCAACTCTTCGCATGAGGTGGCCAAAGTACTGAAGTTTCCGCTTTAGCATTATTCCTTCCAAAGAAATCCCAGGGCTGATCTCCTTTAGAATGAACTGGTTGGATCTCCTTGCAGTCCAAGGGACTCTCAAGAGTCTTCTCCAACACCACAGTTCAAAGGCATCAATTCTTCGGCACTCAGCCTTCTTCACAGTCCAACTCTCACGTCCATACATGACTACTGGAAAAACCATAGCCTTGACTAGATGGACTTTGTTGGCAAAGTAATGCATATGTGGTTTATTTTATTCACTTCACATTGTAACATAGCTATTTTTCTATGTCATTTCATAGTCTTTACAAAGCTTTACTTTTTTGGAATATAAATACACTATATTACATGACATGCTGCAATCCATGGGATCACAAAGTCAGACACAATGTAACAATTGAACAGTAAAATTGCATAGTTAACTGTTTTCCTCTTCATAGCATGTAGAGTTTCACTGTATATGTGGGTGTGCTCGGTTGCTTCAGTCATGTCTGATTCTTTGCAACCCTATTGACTGTAGCCTGCCAGGTTCCTTTGTCCATCAGCTTCTCAGGCAGGAATACTGGAGTGGATTGCCATTTCCTTCTCCAAGGGATCTTCCCGACACAGGGATTGGAGCCGGGTNTTGACTGTAGCCTGCCAGGTTCCTTTGTCCATCAGCTTCTCAGGCAGGAATACTGGAGTGGATTGCCATTTCCTTCTCCAAGGGATCTTCCCGACACAGGGATTGGAGCCGGGTCTCCTGCATCACAAGCAGACTATTTACTGCTGAGCCACTGGTTAAGCCCAGAGTTTTTCTGTACTGTTTTAATAATATTTAAATGTAGTTTTTGAGTAGATACTATATTCACATGGCTCAGAATCCAAAATATTCATAAGGGTAAACTTTAAAAACACTCTCCCCCTCTCTATATAGTAGAGACCTATATAGTATGTAAATTAGTCTCTGAATAGGTAAGTTGGCAACTTCTGTCCCTCTCATTCAGCCTCTCATAACACAGCCTGGCATTCCTGCATCAGGGCTCTAGGAAGACTGTCTTCAGGAGCCACTAGGGTGATCAACAAATAATACATTTCATATTCCTGCTACTGTTCTTACTGCCCTAGAGAACACTGTTAAGGGTAACCTTAAGGAGACCTTGGTTTCAAGCCTTAACTAGTCTCATACCTCTTCCCATGGGCATTTCGATGGCTATTGTTGCTGTCTAACTAGGATTATATCTGGATAGCTAGAATGAGCCTTCCCTGGTGGCTCAGTGTTTTTTTTTTTTTTTTTTTTAAATCTACCTGCCTGGATCAGGAAGATCCTCTGGAGAAAGAAATGGCAACCCACTCCAGTGTTCTTGGCCTGGGAAATCCCATGGACAGAGGGGCCTGTAGGGCCACAGTTCCTGGAGTCACAAAGAGCTGGACATGACTTAGCAACTAAACAACAACAGCACAGTCGGAATGGTCATCTGACACCATCTAATATGGCCCATCTTTGACCCAAAGTGGATGTTATTAGTAATTATAAAAGGACAACAGGTACATATTGCTTGAGCCAACTGGCACCTATGGTCATCTTATTATAGCAGGGGCTTTCTTCTCATTGGTAGTAGATTTAGTTCCTTGATTGCTTACAGCCTGCTTTCTTAAAAACCTCAGGAAAAGCCCATCTGAATGAAAAGAACATACTAAGGTACTATAGCATTTTAAGTCCATGCAAATTATTTTTTGATGCTGACAAAAGATGGACGCTTGGGTCGGCACAAGTTAATGTTTGCTCCCCTTTTTCCGGAGTCTTGATTATGATGCTATGGTGTTGTTGGCTGCCAATAGTTCTAGAACTCCTTTTCCCTTATTTATTTATTCATTTTTATTGGAATATAGTTTCTTGGCAATGTTTTAGTTTCTACTGCACAGCAAAAAGGATTAGTTATACATATATACATATATCCCCTCTGTTTTGGGTTTCCTTCCATTTAAGATTCCACTGTGCATTAAGTAGAGCTCCCCATGCTATACAGTATGTTCCCATCAATTTTTTACTTTGCACGTATTATCAATAGTGTATACATGTCAATCTCAATCTCCCAATTTCTCCTACCCAACTTTTTGCCAATCCCAGTCTTTCAATGCCTCCTATCCCNTTTTTTTTTTTTTTTTTTTTAAATCTACCTGCCTGGATCAGGAAGATCCTCTGGAGAAAGAAATGGCAACCCACTCCAGTGTTCTTGGCCTGGGAAATCCCATGGACAGAGGGGCCTGTAGGGCCACAGTTCCTGGAGTCACAAAGAGCTGGACATGACTTAGCAACTAAACAACAACAGCACAGTCGGAATGGTCATCTAACACCATCTAATATGGCCCATCTTTGACCCAAAGTGGATGTTATTAGTAATTATAAAAGGACAACAGGTACATATTTCTTGAGCCAACTGGCACCTATGGTCATCTTATTATAGCAGGGGCTTTCTTCTCACTGGTAGTAGATTTAGTTCCTTGATTGCTTACAGCCTGCTTTCTTAAAAACCTCAGGAAGAGCCCATCTGAATGAAAAGAACATACTAAGGTACTGTAGCATTTTAAGTCCATGCAAATTATTTTTTGATGCTGACAAAAGATGGACGCTTGGGTGGGCACAAGTTAATGTTTGCTCCCCTTTTTCCAGAGTCTTGATTATGATGCTATGGTGTTGTTGGCTGCCAATAGTTCTAGAACTCCTTTTCCCTTATTTATTTATTCATTTTTATTGGAATATAGTTTCTTGGCAATGTTTTAGTTTCTACTGCACAGCAAAAAGGATTAGTTATACATATATACATATATCCCCTCTGTTTTGGGTTTCCTTCCATTTAAGATTCCACTGTGCATTAAGTAGAGCTCCCCATGCTATACAGTATGTTCCCATCAATTTTTTACTTTGCACGTATTATCAATAGTGTATACATGTCAATCTCAATCTCCCAATTTCTCCTACCCAACTTTTTGCCAATCCCAGTCTTTCAATGCCTCCTATCCCACCCCACCTCTTTTCCCCTTGGTATCCATAAATTTGTTCTTCATGTCTGTTTCTCTATTTCTGCTTTGTAAATAAGATAATCTATGCAATTTTTTTAGATTCCACATATATGTGTTAATGTACAATATTTGTTTTCTTCTTTCTGACTTACTCATCTGTATGATACTCTCTAGGTCTACCTACATCTCTATAAATGACCCAGTTTTGTTCCCTTATATTCCATTGTATGCTGTTGTATGTATATGCCATATCTTCTTTATTCATCCCTCTGTTGATGGACATTTAGGTTGCTCCCATGAAAAGGGGAATCAAAAGAAAGCTAGAGTAGCAATACTCATATCGGACAAGATAAACTTTAAAGAGAATTGCAAGAGACAAGGAAGATACTCCTTAATGATCAATCAAAGAAGAAGATAAAACAATTGTAAATATCTGTACACTCAATATAGGAGCACCTATTTCCTTCAATGCTAAGAAGTCCACCAAGATTGTACAAACTGAAGCTGAAGGGAAAAAGTAAAGTTCATGGTGGGCAGAAGTGGCTGCCAAGGGCCTAAAGTTACAACTTGTAGGTTTTCCATTGCATGTCAAAAAAAAGTGAACATTTAAGGAAAGGTGTGGTGACAGAATTTTTGGCTGTGTTTTCACTGTATATTTTGTTGTCTAGTATTATTTGCAGATCACAGATAAAGGAAACATATTTTATAACATTTGGTTTATAATATTTTTATATTAAGCATAACAAATAAATTAGCAAAATGAATTTAAAACAACTGCAAACATTCTGAGACTGGTATATTTGTTTTCACTTAATTGTTTTTATCATGATTGTATATATGTGCATAAGTCACAAAAGACACTAGAAAAAATGTTTTTATGTCTCTGACTGACTTGATCTAGATGTTAAGCAAGCAATTGCTTGAAAGACACTGATGAACTACATTCTGATATTTTAATTGTCTGAGAAATTAAATTAGAAACTGAAAGCCAGACTTGTCTTGCACTTTCCAAAGATGCATAAGCATTGTGCTTTTTTTTACTGTGGAATTATTTCACATTGCTCTCTTGAGCTCTCAGCATTAGGCCATCTACCACAACTAAATGTTATAATCAATTCATAGATGAACTCCTAAAGAAAACGAATGTTCCCGAATTCCATAAAGATTGACGATGCCCGTGAAAGGATGACATATATTTTGTGACAGAGTAAGATTTCTTATCTGTCCTGGGAGCTATTGACTGCAGACACATTGCTATTCAAGCAATGGTAGTTAATGATTTAATCTTTATTAATAGGAGAAAAGATTCCATTCATTTAATATGCAGGTTATTTGTGATGCTAAATGCAATGTAATTGATGTAATTTAAAAGTTCCAGGGATAATGTCATGATTAATTCATCTGTAAACAATCTGGCATCTTTCATTTTACTGAGGCAGGCAAAAATTTTTAACTAGGTGAAATGTGGATAAGAACATTTATGACAATAATTATCATTTAAAAATATAATGCAGTATGAAAGATGAATGTCCTACAGGGCATTTTGCATTTGCTGTAAGGTCTTAAGAGCTGTAATTTGGCATGATTCATTGTCTCTGTATGAAAGAAACACGAGGAGAGCTTAACTAGCTTTGTGTCTTTGGGCTGGATGAGGTTTTAGAATTTCATGAGAGAGGTTACTGAGCATATTTCAAGGGTCAGTTTTCTGAGAGTTTTGCTACCGCTATGCAACTATTCATTCATTGTATCATTTATTCATCCATTCAATAAATATCATGAAGTGCCTTTTAAAGGACAAATGCTTGGAAGGGACTGAGGATATGTATACATAGATTGTTTCTGCCATTGAAGACATCTCAAGTAAGAAGATAAAATACAGTTAATATACCATGGTGTACATAAAATGGATGCTATGGTAACCTAGGCTTGGGGGGATAAGCTGGAGGCACTGACATGTGTTTTACTTAAAGTTAAATTTACTTAAAGAAAAACACCAATACAGTATACTAACACATATATATGGAATTTAGAAAGATGGTAATGATAACCCTGTATGCGAGACAGCAAAAGAGACACAGATGTATAGAACGGACTTTTGGACTCTGAGGGAGAAGGAGAGGGTGGGATGATTTGGGAGAATGGCATTGAAACATGTCTACTATCATGTAAGAAACGAATCGCCAGTCTGTGTTCAATACAGGATACAGGATGCTTGGGGCTGGTACACGGGGATGATCCAGAGAGATGATATGGGGTGGAAAGTGGGAGGGGGTTTCAGGATTGGGAACTTATGTACACCCGTGGCAGATTCATGTCAATGTATGGCAAAACTAATACAGTATTGTAAAGTAAAATAAAGTAAAAATAAAAATAAATAAATTTACTTAAAACTGAATCTTACTTAAAGGGTGAAAGTCAATTCTAATAAAGTTTTTGCAGGCAGAGAAGATGACATGCAAAATCATAAGTTTTAAAAACAAAACCAAACAAATTGTGTTATTTACAAAATTAAGAAGAGTTATTAGAGCATCATAGGCAAGGCAAGGAATGTTGCGGAGCTGGATTGGGGGGTGCAGGTGGAAAGGTCCTAGCATGTGGAAGGCAACATGGACTCTACTCCAGAAGCCAGACCTCTTTCTGTGGATTCTGGAGAGTCATGGGAACACAATTATTTTGAGTAAATAACCTTGGAGATTTGAAAGGGTTCAGACTAGAGGCACAGAGAAAATGGTTAGATTCTGTTGATGACATCTGGGGAAGAGGTGGGCTATGGTTGAAACTTGAGAGTGAATGGGACAATTCAGCATACATTTGCTGTGTCAGAAACACAGCATACATTGGCTGTGTCAGGGAACAAAGTGTGAGTTAAGTTTTATTAGGGGTTAAAATGAGGACTGAAGCCCAGGAGTTAGCATTTCAGAAAAATCTGAAAAACTGTTCCAAAGAGATGGGAGGAAGGTCAATAATATAGGTGGTGAAGGGTGGGGGGTAGTGCATGCAATCAAGCACTTTTTTTTTTTTTTTTTGCAGAAGGTTTATGCTAGGCTTCCCTGGTGGCTCAAGAGGGTAAAGCATCTACCTGCAATGTGGGAGACCCAGGTTCAATCCATGGGTCGGGAAGATCCCCTGGAGAAGGAAATGGCAACCCATTTCAGTATTCTTGTCTGGAGAATTCCATGGACAGAGGAGCCTGGTAGGCTACAGTCCACAGGGTCGCAAAGAGTCAGACATGACTGAGCAATTTCACTTCACTTTGCTATGCTAGTCATGAGGAGGAGATGTCACCATGCAGGATTTCTGTGTTTTTCTAGATATGCAGAGATACAAGAATTGGGCTCATAAAATCAGCTCCTGAAAATAACTATCTGAAGACCTGTCCTTCCAGTTTTTCCCAGGGCACAGAGTGCCTCATTTCTGCTTTCCACCCTCAACTCCTTTCAGAGGGTGTTGAAAGTCAACCACTGTAGCAACTCATGATTTAATCCCTGTAGAGGTAGATGGTGAGTGCCCATGGCAAGTGCCAATTTGTACTTAACAGTGAGTAGAGGAGTGGATGGAGCTGGGAGTTGAGATTGAAATGGAGGTGTCATGTTGATCGCTGTGTCTTGGAGAGAATGTAGCCTGAATACTGAATGCCCTGAATCCTCAGCTTGCCATTGACCATGACCAAAGTTGCAATTGGGTATGTATACAAAAGACAAAAAGTAGTTCAACAGTTGCTTATTATCGTTGGATAAAGCTTTTACCCTAAACTCCAATCTATTCTTCTATGGAAATAACTGAGTTCCTAAAGTGAGCTCTTCAAATAAAGTCTTATTGTAAAACCAGTTGCATCAGTGAATGGAGGAGGGGGATTAACTCCAGGGCCTTCTC
>SJYX01003867.1:39913-68334 GCA_006410675.1 Oreotragus oreotragus
GAAGAGGAATTTAAAAACCTCTTGATGAAAGTGAAGGAGGAGAGCGAAAAAGTTGGCTTAAAGCTCAACATTCAGAAAGCGAAGATAATGGCATCTGGCCCTATCACTTCATGGTAAATAGATGGGGAAACAGTGGAAATAGTGTCAGACTTTATTTTTTGGGCTCCGAAATCACTGCAGATGGTTATTGCAGCCATGAAATTAAAAGGTGCTTACTCCTTGGAAGGAAAGTTATGACCAACCTAAATAGCAAATTGAAAAGCAGAGACATTACTTTGCCAACAAAGGTCCATCTAGTCAAGGCTATGGTTTTTTCAGTAGTCGTGTATGGATGTGAGAGTTGGACTGTGAAGAAAGCTGAGCGCCAAAGAATTGATGCTTTTGAACTGTGGTGTTGGAGAAGACTCTTGAGAGTCCCTTAGACTGCAAGGAGATCCAACCAGTCCATTCTAAAGAAGATTGGTCCTGAGTATTCTTTGGAAGGACTCATGCTAAAGCTGAAACTCCAATACTTTGGCCACCTCATGCAAAGAGTTGACTCATTGAAAAAGACTCTGATGCTGGGATGGATTTGGGGTAGGAGGAGAAGGGGATGACAGAGGATGAAATTGCTGGATGGCATCACCAATTCCATGCACATTAGTGTGAGTGAACTCTGGGAGTTGATGATGGACAGGGAAGCTCAGTGTGCTCCAATTCATGGGATTGCAAAGAGTTGGACACAACTGAGTGACTGAACTGAACTGACTAACTGATGCGCATAAGGGCATGCTAACTCAAGGTACCATGTGCATACGAGAAAAAAGATCGAGGAAACCTGAAAGTCTAACCAACACTTAAGGAAGCTATAAAAGACCTAATTGTTCAAACTAAATTTTAAACCAACACAAGTCAATTTCACATTTATTTTTCCCTGATACAGAGTTTAATTTGGGAGAGTGGGTAGAGGATTCTGGAAGACAATTTGATCAGTCAGGCAAAAAGAGGTCAGTAGAAAAAAGATCGAGGAAACCTGAAAGTCTAACCAACACTTAAGGAAGCTATAAAAGACCTAATTGTTCAAACTAAATTTTAAACCAACACAAGTCAATTTCACATTTATTTTTCCCTGATACAGAGTTTAATTTGGGAGAGTGGGTAGAGGATTCTGGAAGACAATTTGATCAGTCAGGCAAAAAGAGGTCAGTTTTTTTTTTTTTTTTTTAACATATCTATATAGTTGGGTGAGAAATTCTGCTAAAAGTGTTATTTGTATCACAATGGACAAGTCATTGTAAAACTGCTAGTATTGGCTTGGTCCAAAAGTTTGTTTGGGTTTTTCTGGCAGATGGAATGAAAAACTCAAATGACCTTTTTGGCCAACTCGGTATTTTTATTTTTTTCAGTTATCAAATATTATAATTGTACAATACTGAGAAGTATAGAACAAAATGCAATTATTGGAAGACAACTGCTCTGCAATATTGTGGGCCAACTCAATTCATATTTTTATTTGGAAAAATAAATAAGTTAAACAATCCTTAAGGTGTTTTCCAGTTGTGAGAATCTATATGTTATAGGCATCACTTTGCTGGCAAAGGTCCATATAATAAAGACTATGGTCATGTGAACATTATGAGAGCTGGACCAAGAAGGTAGAGTGCTGAAGGATTGATGCTTTCAAACTGTGGTGCTGAAGACTCTTGAGAATGCCTTGGACAGCAAGGAGATAAAATCTATCAATCTTAAAGGAAATCAACCCTGAATACTCATTGGAAGGACTGATGCTGAAGCTCCAGTACTTTGGATACTTGATGCACACAGCTGACTTATTGGAAAAGACCCTGATCCTGGGAAAGATTGAAGGGAGAAGGAGAAGAGGGTGACAGAGGGTGAGATGGTTGGATGGCATCACTGATACAATGGAGGATGGTATTACTGATGCAATGGACATAAACCTGGGCAAACTCCAGAGGATGGCAAGGGACAGGGAAGCCTGGCATGCTTCAGTTCATGGGCTCACAAAGAGTCAAACACGACTTGGTGACTAAATAGCAGCAGTGTGTTATATGTAGTCTGTCCTTTTTGTATAGAGGAGAGCAGTGTCCCATTGTTTGCCTTTTTTTTTTTTTTTAATGTGATGGAATTAAACTGATGTATTGAGCGTGCCTCTTTCAGCCACACTTGTGACCAGTCTCATCAATTTTGAAGACAGCTAACGAAATCAAGCAGTGTTAGGTTACAGCTGTAAAGTAGAACAAAGATATCTACTCTTTAGAGAGTGAAACTCTCACTTTGTGATGAGTAAGATGCTCCTGGCAATGTAAACAAATATTTTTTAACTTTTCAGAGGCAGAGTGCCAATCTCCTATTTCCTTACTATGCCAGTCATGGCCAGCACAGCTACAGCTGGGCCACAGAAAACTTTTTTCCTGAAATATATCATTTTCCTATTGAAATTCTTAACTTTCTAAGTGCTATTTCTACTTTTTTAATTAAAAAAGTTTCTTCCTGACCAATCTCCCTTCTTGCCTAGCATTTGAAAAGTTGGTGAATTCTTAATTTTCTTAATGCTTCTACCACAAAAGCTGCATTCTTTGTGACACCTGCTGACTCTGTTGGCCCAGCTGTCTGCCCAGCTAAGACTTTGGTTTTCCTGATTTCTGGGATCTGACTCTATTTCAGCATGCATGCATTCCACAGTGTTAAAGGTCTGTCTACTGGGCTTCCCAGGTGGCACTAAGGGTAAAGAACCCACCTGCCAATACAGGAGACATAAAAGTCACTGGTTGAATCCCTGTGTCTGGAAGATCCCCTGGAGAAGGGCATGGCAACCCACTCCAGTACTCTTGCCTGGAGAATCCCATGGACAGAGGAACCTGGCAGGCTGCAGTCCATAGGGTTGCACAGAGTCAGACATGCCTGAAATAATATCACACAGCATGTACTTTTTGGGACACTGAGGGGCTTAACCCATGTCACAGACTAACATATTATCACTGGTTAATATCTGACCTCCAACTCTGACTATAGACATAAGTACTCTACACGAGCTTCTTGGAGATCAGAAATGGTACCTTAGAGGGCCCTTATACCTGCTATGGTTCCTGACCTCTTAACTTGCAGAGTAAATGTTTCACAGATAAAATGGATAACTCTCAACACCCACCTTCTCTTCCCATGTCTTGTTCTGTTTGATTCTCCTCATCCATGGCCCTTTTGTGTTTTATTTACCCATGCATCCCTTTAATACCAGTTGTTCCCTTTCAAACCAGTCCTCTCCTTTGCTTAAAAACAGAGTTTTGGACAGTTTGAAGATATGACTGGTAATATGGCTTCCCCAGTAGCTCAGACTTTCAATAAAGCGTCTGCCTGCAATGCAGGAGACCCGGGTTCGATCCCTGGGTTGGGAAGATCCCCTGAAGAAAGAAATAGCAACCCACTCCAGTACTCTTGCCTGGATGGAGGAGCCTGGTCTGTTACAGTCACGTGGTTGCGAGGAGTCGGACAAGACTGAGCAATTTCACTTTCACATGGGTCATCAGTTTATGTAAGTGCCGGATGACTTTTCCATGCTCAGTCGCTTGTCGTGTCCAGTTCTTTGTGACATCGTGGACTGGAGCCTGCCAGGCTCCTCTGTCCATGGGATTCTACAGCTAAGAAAACTCGGCTGGGTAGCCATTCCAGGGGATCTTCCCCACCCAGGGACAGAACTCTCATCTCCTATCTCTCCTGCATTGCAGACAGATTATTTACTGCTGAGCCACTGGGTAAACCCACCAGATAATGTGAGGAAATTACATTTTAAACTACTTTTTAACCAGGCTTTATTTTTTTGCCCCTAAGATAGTTTTGCACAGGTGAATCTTACTTTCTTACTCAAAATACAAAAACTTAATTATTACATCATGTTCACAATTATAATATGCTGTCATTTTAAATTTAATTAGAAAAAGAGGGCAAGATACACAAAACTTGAGTGTACAGAACTTTTCTTCCATAACTGAACCAGGGATAGAACATAAGTCAGTTTTATTCCTCACCTGGGAAAACTGATATAACTTCCTCTATATCCACTCTTGTTATATGCAGTAGAATAAATAATAAGAAAGTGACTCTATTTGTAAAGGAGAATGGTTCAGAAAACCTTGAGTAGAAATTTCAAATAACATGGTAGTTTCAAACTGAGTGACTTATTTGTCATGGAATCAATAAAGCTATATGTGAGAGGGGATGGCAGAAAACTAGACAAAAAAACGTATAATACAGCAATAAAAATATACCTGGAAATGTTATGAAACAAATTTGAAACCTATTTCATTGCTTGAATGGAGTCTGTGTTCAGAATGATAAGAGAAGGCATTCTGTATTTTCTATCTCAATGATCTTTTGTAATTTAAACCACAAGAATATCATGGGACGCTTCCCAGCGGGGCTTATGCTGTGCACTCTGTGTGTTCTGAAACAAGCCCTGGGCTTGGAATTAGTGAAGTAATTGATAAATGTAAAGCTTCAGCATGACACATAATTTAATTTTCAAATGCTGAAACAGAAACTCGGCATCTCAGAGGTGCACTGCTATCTTAGCTGGCATTTCTTCTTGCATCACAGTGCAATTGAGATGTGATTCCTTTCTTTCAAATTAGATAACTTCTCACTGCTTTTTTCTGAAAGATGCTGGTTTCTGACAAAGTCACTTTGTGCATGGCCACTTTGGAAATGAGTATTGTGGTGGGACCTCAGATCCCCTAGACAGTTGATTTACTTCCCAATTTATTTAGAGCAATTGTTTTGTTTTTAACCCCTGGGGTGAAATTTAGATTTCTACATGTGGAGAAGATTCAGCAAGTTTGTAATGAATAAAGGCACTTGAAAATTATAACAAGTCAAAGAGGGACAAAGGTTAGTACTTCATATTATAACTTTCCAAACTGACTCTTTAGTTTGTCAAATGTGAATAGGAAAACCTGTTTCTTTATCTACATTGACTTTTTATGTTGTTTCAGGAATAAGAAATATGACAGCATCCCCTACTCTCTATCAGGGAAGAAAATTAAAGGAAACTGCAAACACTGTAATTACAATTGCCTAGTCTCAATATACATACGTGTGTATTCACACACAATTCTCAACCTACCCTGATCTTCAGAGTGAAATGATTTTTGAGAGTTGGGTAAACAGTTATAGCAGTCAAAATTAGTAGTTTGGAGAGAAAAAAGAACAAACATAATATTAAGAGAGATTGTTTTATTCCTTCTGCAGCATATTAGAAATAAGTTTTGCTAATTCAGTATATAATAGCACATCTGAATGTGTGTGTGTGTGTATTGCTGTTGCCGTTGCTCAGTGGCTATGTCATGTCTGACTCTTTGCAACCCCATGTACTGCAGCATTCAAGGCTTCCCTGTCCTTCACCATCTCCCAGAGAAGTTTGCTCAAACTCATGTCCATTGGAGTCAGTGATGCCATCCAACTCTCTTTTCCAATGAGTTGGCTCTTTGTATCAGGTGACTAAAGTTTTGGAACTTCAGCATCAGTCCTTCCAGTGAATATTCAGGGTGATATCCTTTAGGATTGACTGGTTTGATTTCCTTGCTCTCCAAGGGACTCAAGAGTCTTCTACAACACCATATTTCAAAAGCATCAAATCTTTGGTACTCAGCCTTCCATATGGGCCAGCTCACATATCCATACATGACTACTGGAAAAACCATAGCTTTGACTATTTGGACCTTTGTCGGCAAAGTAATGTTTCTGCTTTTTTCATGTGCTGCCTGGGTTTGTCATTGCTCTTCTTCCAAGAGGCAAGCGTCTTTTATATAGACACGCATATATAACATACATATATATGATGTATATTTGTATCCTTGTAGATGTCTTCATTAGATGTTTGATCATTTTCAATATGGTAATGAAATTTGGTTTTATAAGTAATTTTTCTCTATGAAGTTATTGACAATTCAGCAGGAAAATAAGAGGCTATACTTTGAGAAGGGAACATTACATTACAGGTATCACCATTAAAGATGCTTAGCTTAAATGATGACTCTGACAATGAATATGTGAAAAATTAAAGTCAACCATGAGTGTGTGGGTTATTCCAGTAATACTCAGTATAACTCCCTGGTGGCTCAGAGGTTAAAGCGTCTGCCTCCAATGTGGGAGACCTGGGTTCGATCCCTGGGTTGGGAAGATCCCCTGGAGAAGGAAATGGCAACCCACTCCAGTATTCTTGTCTGGAGAATCCCATGGATGGAGGAGCCTGGTAGGCTACAGTCCACGGGGTCGCAAAGAGTCGGACACGACTGAGCGACTTCACCTCACCTCACCTCACCTCAGTACCTATAAGGCAGGTGCAGAGAAAAAGAGAAAAGCCCAGCAGTCAGGCAAATAAAAGGAGATTTATTAAAGGGAAATGAAAGGGGTTATTGGCCCTTGAGAAGAACCAACAACCCACCCTTCCTCTTATACCCCATAGATGGGAAACTGGGTCCCCTGAAGGCAGGTGGTTAGCTTATCTTTAGCCTACAACTGGCGTCTGGCAGTCATGTAGTCTTGAGAGAGCCCCCGAGATGTCCCACAGTAGGGTGGTCCATAGTCTTGGAAAGGAAGTGCTAGCGGAAAAAACAGGGTGTCCCCTGAGCAATGTGGTCAGTCTCATGGGTCACCGTAACTTCATCTTTTGTTTGAGAGGTCAACACAATGAGCCATTTTAACAATAAGCCCCCTTGCAGACCTTTTGTAATGCAGTTAATCACATCTCTAAGATGAAAATTCATAACATCCCCTCCAAATTGGAAAGGGATTTGGTAAATCTCAGTATCTTTTTGTTTTGTTTTGTTTTTGTTTGATAAATAGAAATAGTAAAGACATTACTTTGAAAAACTAGTAGTTGGCTCTTTTCCATATGGAATCTCCTTCTTCCCTATATGCTATTAGTTGTACATCCTCGTGGTTTAGCTCCTGAAAGCTTTTCAAACCTGCATACTCCTCTGGTTCCACTGCTAATGCTTAGCTTTGCCTTGTATTATGTGTCACTTAGATATTACAATCACCTTCTAATTTTTTTTCTGCTATTTTTCTCATTCCTTTTCCATGTTGCTGTCATAGAGATCTTGCCAAAATGCAAATCATATTTTATTTCCCTATTAAAAAATTAATGGTTACTCATCATCGGCTGAAGAAACTCCTAATTTCTGAACACAACATACTACACGTGCCACGTTTGGGTATCTGGACAACCTCCTAACTTTTGCTTTCTGTCTTTGTCACGTTATAGTGGAAGTTCCAACTGTACCGAACTAAATGCTGGGGCCATCAGCTCTCAGAACTTGTGAAATTTTTCAGATATCATCATTGTGGCTTAGAATGCTTTTTATACTCTATTCATCCTCAAAGAGACAAGATTTAATGCAAGCATCGACTCCTTTGGTGGCTCAGATGGTAAAGAATCCACCTGAAATGTGGGAGACCTGGGTTTGATCCTTGGGTCAAGAAGATCCCCTGGAGAAGGAAATGGCAACCCACTCCAGTATTCTTGCCTGAAGAATTCCAAAGATAGAGAAACCTGGCGAGCTACAGTCTATAGGGTTGAAAAGAGTTGGACATGACTGAGAGAGTAACACTTTCACTTTCAACTCCTTTGAGAAATCTGTTCAGAGCCTCAGAAGGGAGAGAATTCTCTCTGATTTCACAGTATCCTCTTCTGGTCAGTAATACAGCATTTCCATTATATGATGAATGGTGATTTACATCTCCTTGAGAGAGAGAGATTCTATTTCATTCAGTTTTGTATTCTTAATAGCAGCACTGTGTCTGGGAAATAATAGACACGGCCAAGTTTATGTAGATAAGGTTGACTAATAGTTCTAGAATCCTATTTATCATAAGGCTCCATGGAATGAGAGCATGGTTAGGAATACAGTAATCCATCCTTGGTGTCTACAGGATCCTCATGTGGAACTGAGGACCAACTGAAAATTACCAGCCTGTAAGGGACTTGAACATCCACAGATTTTGGTATCTCCACGAGTCCTAAGACCAGTTCCCCTTGGATAACAAGGGACAATTTGTGCTTTTCAGAGTTTCATACTTCAGATAAGTCTTCATTCTTTTCTTTCCCTTCCCTTCCCTTCCTTTCTTTTTCTCCTCCTCAAAATAAATCCATCTGTTGAAATGAAACAACAGTAAAAACAGACCAGAAATGCTTCATCCCTGCCTCCCATCACCCAACACACGTTCACATCCTTTTCCTTTGAGGACTCAGTCCCATGGGTGTGATGCAGAGGAAACCCATTGGGATGCTGCACAAACAGTGGGTTTATTTCACATCTGAGGAGCAGCGACTTTATGCATCCCAAATCTTTTATAAGCAAGCAGAACTCTCGACTCTTTGCCCTGGTAAGAGACATCATATCTATCTTCCAAGAAACCAGAAGTGAAATCTTCTTGAAAGATAGTCACAGACAAAATGAATAAGAGTCTCTGAACTCAAAATATGCAAGAACACAAACCCATAAATAATGATTTCTCTGTTCACAGAGAAATCCTATTTTCTATCCTTCATACATTATTAGCTGTGTAAACTTAAGTTAATTCTTTGTACCACAGTTTTCTCGTGTGTCAATAATAAGAATAAGAGTACTTAAACCATATTGTCATTGCAAAGAAGTTGCATTGAGTATAACACATATATGTATTATATTTGTATTTATAATACATATAAAGTTCCTGTAGTTAAACTTTTAAACAGTACCCTTTAAATAATTAGTATTATCATTATGGTTATCATTTTCATTGTCATTGGTTCTTAGCTTCTCCCCTTGGGTTATACTACTATAGTATAACCTTACAATGATTCGGGCTTCAGGCTCTCACCTTTCCTGTTTACTCTTTTTTTCTATTTCCAAAGCATATTTCCTCAATTATATATCAGTATTACTCATTCCATTATTTTATAAATTTTTAGTTCCAGCCTATGTGCAGAATTTTAGCTTCATTATAGAATATGAGTCCTTTCTAATATGACTTGATGCTAACTCTAGAATTTTTCTTTAATCTCTAATATTGTTTTATTTTGTAAACTGATTATGCACATTTAGGCCTCCACACCTTTGGTCCCACTGTTCTCTCAGCTTGAAATCCTTTAACTTTTTCATTATCTGTGGAAATCCTTGTAATATCGCAAAGGTCCAAAACAGTCACTGCTGTCTGAAAACTCCCTTCCAGGCATACACTGAGGCTTGTTAATTTTCAGTGTTCCTTTCATTGTAAAATCATTTCTAACTATAATATCCTCATAATCTATTCCTTTCTTTATAGTCCTCCACTTTCAGTTTCTACTCATCTAGTTTGTCTCTGCGTGCCAACATATTCCAGTAATTCTTTTTAAGCATATGGATTGATGTAGCAGGCTCATTTTCTCACAGCCTTAGAATCTAATTCGTAACTTTCTTTTGGACATTTGATTTGGACTCTTTCATTAGGGCAAAGGCTAACAGAGTTCTGCCAAGAGAACACACTGTTCGTAGGAAACAGCCTCTTCCAGCAACACAAGAGAGGACGCAACCCATGGACATCACAGGATAGTCAATATCGAAATCAGACTGATTATATTCTTTGTAGCCAAAGATGGACAAGCTCTGTATAGTCAGCAAAAACAAGACTGGAAACTGACTGTGGCTCAGATCAACTCCTTATTGTCAAATTCAGACTTAAATTGAAGAAAGTAGGGAAAACTATTAGGCCATTCAGGTATGACCTAAATAAAATCCCTTACAACTATACAGTGGAAGTGACAAATAGACTCAAAGACTTAGATCTGATAGACAGAGTGCCTGAAGAACTGTGAACAAAGGTTTGTAACACTGTGCAGGAGGCAGTGAGTAAGACCATCCCCAAGGAAAAGAAATGTAAAAAGACAAAAGGTTGTCTGAGGAGGCCTTACAAATAGCTGAGAAAAGAACAGAAGGAAAAGGAAAAGTAGAAAAAGGAAGATATACCCATCTGAAAAAGCTGGCTTAAAACTCAGCATTCAGAAATGAAGATCATGGCATCTTGTCCCATCACTTGATGGAAAATAGATGGAGAAGCAATGGAAAGAGGGGCAGACTTTATATTCTTGGATTCCAAAATTACTGCAGATGGTGATTGCAGCCATGAAATTAAAAAAGACACTTGCTCCTTGGAAGAAAAGCTATGACAAATGTAGACAGCATATTAAAAAGCTGTGCACCTGATTTTGGCCACCTGATGTGAAGAACTGACTCCTTAGAAAGCACCCTGATAATGGGTAAGACTAAAGGCAGGAGAAGGGGATGACAGAAGATGAGGTGGTTGGATGGAATCATCGACTCGATGGACATGAACTTGAGCAAGCTCTGGGAGTTGGTGATGGACAGGGAAGCCTGGTGTGCTGCAAGTCATGGGGTCTCAAAGAGTCGGAAACGACTGAATGGCTGAACTGAACTGAACTGATACCGGTCTGAATGAAGAGTCCTAAAGAAGAGCAAGGAAAGATAAGAAAACTTCCTAAGTGATCAATGCAAAGAAATAGAGGGAAAAAATAGAATGGGAAAGACTGGAGATCTCTTCAAGAATATTAGAGATATGGGCTCGATAAAGATGGGCTCGATAAAGGACAGAAATGGTACTCAACTAACAGAATCAGACTATTCTGTTAAGAAGAGGTGGCAAGAATACACAGAAGAACTACACAAAAGATATTTCAATGACCCAGAGAACCATGATACTGTGAAAACTCACCTAGAGCCAGACATCCCAGAGTGCGAGTCAAGTGGACCTGAGGAAGCATCACTATGAAGAAAGCTTGTGGACATAATGGAATTCCAACTGAGTTGTTTCAGATCCTAAAAGATGATGCTGTGAAAGCGTTGCACTCAATATGCCAGCAAATTTGGAAATCTCAGCAGTGGCCACAGGACTGGAAAAGGTCAGTTTTTGTTCCAATCCTGAAGAAAGGCAGTGTCAAAGAATGTCCAAACTACTGCACAATTGCCCTCATCTCATACCCTAGCAAAGTAATGCTCAAAATCCTCCAAAATGGCTTCAACAGTACATGAACTGAGAACTTCCAGAGGTTCAAGCTGTGTTTAGAGAAGGAAGAGGAATCAGTGATCAAATTTGCCAACATCCATTTATTCATTGAAAAAGCAAGAGAATTCCAGAAAAACATTGACTTCTGCTTCTTTGACTGTTAAAGCCTTTGACTGTGTGGATCACAACAAACAAAGATGGGAATGCCAGACCATCTCACCTGCCTCCTGAGAAACCTGTATGCAGGTCAAGAAGCAACAGTTAGAAACAAACATGAAACAATGGACTAGTTTCAAATTGAGAAATGAGTATGTAGAGGCTGTATATTATCACTCTGCTAATTTAACTTCTCTGCAGAGTACATCATGAGAAATGCCACGCTGAATGAAGTGAAAGCTGGAATCATAACTGCTGGGAGGACTATCAGTAACCTCAGATATGCAGATGACATCACCCTTATGGCAGAAAGCTAAGACAAATGAAAGAGCCTCTTGATGAAGGTGAGATAGGAGAGTGAAAAAGTTGGCTTAAAACTCAACATTCAAAAAACAAAGATCATGGCATCCGGTCCCATCATTTCATGGCAAATAGATGGGGAAACAATGGAAAGAGTGACAGATTTTATTTTCTTGGGCTCAAAAATCACTGCAGACTCTAGTCATGAAATTAAAAGATGCTTGCTCCTTGGAAGAAAAGCTATGACAAACCTAGACAGTGTATTAAAAACCAGAGACATCACTTTGCCAACAAAGATCTGTACAGTCAAAGCTATTATTTTTTTTTCCCAGTAGTCATGTATGGATAGGAGAGTTGGACTGTAAAGAAAGCTGAGCACCAAAGAATTGATGCTTGTGAGCTGTGGTGTTGGAGAAGACTCTTGAGAGTTCCTCATATTGCAAGGATCAAACCAGTCAATCCTAAAGGGAAACAATCCTGAATATTCATTAGAAGGACTGATGCTGAAGCTGAAGCTCCAATATTTGGCTACTAATGCAACAGCCAACTCATTAGAAAAGACCTTGATGCTGGGAAAGATTGAAGGCAGGAGGAGAAGGGGACAACAGAGGGTAAGATGGTTGGATGGCATCACTGACTCAATGGATGTGAGTCTGAGCAATCTCCAGGAGATGGTGAAGGACAGGGAAGGCTGGAGTGCTGCAGCCCATGGCATTGCAAAGAGGGATGTGACTGAGTGAATGAACAACAACAAAGTGACAAACTTTGCTTAGCTTCTTTTCCCTGAGAATTGCTGATTCTTGCATCTAGGATTATGACCCTACAAGTCTAGAGGGAAATCCTTAATGCATCACAACCCCACCTTCCACTTTTTAAAATCTAACACACATTTTTGAATAAGTAATTTATCATCTTGATAATCAGGTGATAGAATAAACATAAAAAAATCACTTAGTCAAAGCTACAAATACTAAAACAATGCTTTCATGAGCATAACCTTCTTAATGTTGCTGATGTCATTTAAGCATGTACAGAAGGAGATGTAGTGCAATTAAATAATTTAATATACTATATTTAACTATAATTAATTAAGTAAAAATGTAATAGAATTCAGGAGAAATAAACCAAAGGAAAAATCTGGGTAAAATAGAAAAGTATCCAATGTGCTGAACTACACTTTAATGGAAGTTAAATTACAGCTCTAGATTTATTTTATTTCAATTTTCAATCGTAGAACCCTATGGTTTTTATGGGATGTGTTTAATCTCAGACTGTAAGATTTCTTGAAATCCAGTATTTTATATTTCTTTCCATCTCTTATAAAAATAAAACTTTATTGAGTATATTCAATGAATAGCCTTTGCTATATTGAAACAAACTTTAAAAAAATTCAAAATCTGTCAACTTAAAAATGCTGCCGTTCATTAATACACAAATCTAAATCCATATAGGTGGTGATTGAAAGGTTATCCTGTAAATTATCCTGTATATTAAAAAGCAGTTGAAGCAAAATTCATGTCAACCAACAAAATGAAAATAACATAAATGGTAACTAACGTTAAGTTAGAGGTTATTAAAAATCAGGGCTATGATGCATAGGATCAAAGAGAAAACTTGCTCTAGAAAGAAAATACGTAGAACATGAAGGAGTAAAAATAGTAAACGTGAGAATATTGAGGGTCACAGAGTATCTTTCTAAAATTTGCCTATATTTAGTAAAATGAAGAGAAAATATAATACATGCCCTTTGAATACACCCGATGGCATACGTACCTGTCTTGTCCTGGGCCTTTGTAACCAGACCAGTTGCCCTAGTTTCTTCTTAGATGCTGGAATTGGGCTTCCCCTGGCTACCCTGCCCTTGGATTAGCTATGTTATTTTATTTCTCATGAAGCATGAGTCAAATGAGCTTCTAATGGCACTAGAGGATCTCAGATTACCCTGCTGGTCAATAGCTTGTCTCAAATGCCAGTGAATTCAAGAAGGTTCATTTATTTGAATGAACCAATAGTTAATTATCCAGGGCCATCTCCTCTTCTAACCTCCAATCTGTCAGATCCCAACAACTATCCCCATCCTTCAGCACAGTTTTCCACAAATGATCACATGGACCCACCCAAAGGAGCTGCTTGGAATAACCAGGATCACAGAGGAGATCTTCTGAGGACCTGGCTCCAATTTTCTCTTTAAGGCTGTATTCACTTTAACTAATCTGTTCCTACTCCAGGCAAAGTTTTCTTTCTTTCCTCCCCAACGCCTTTCCTGTAATAATTCATTTCTTTTAAAATCCAAATAGCAGGCGCTAGAGATTTTTTAGCCATGTGAAGCCCAGGCAGGAAATAGGCACGTTTGTTCAAGAAAAGTAACATATTCAAATTTTGATGGGAAAGAAAACAGTGCTTCAATTTATAAACAAAATGTTGGACTTTCCTCCCGAGTATTATTACTTTATGGATGTCTATTTGTAATAGCCTTATGTAAAATTTGTAGTAAGATAAACACAGAGGAAGAAAATTTAATATATCTACCTTATTGACATTGGATAGAGATAACTGACTGTATTTCTAAATCAAAATAACCAGGTTTCAGAATAACTGTGTAACTTAGCCAGAAAATATTACTCATTACTAATGCAAGTCTTTAATAAAAATCCATTTATTCCTTTATTTATTCTTATTTTTAGAACTTGATTACTGACATTTAATTGGGTATTTCTGATATTTTCCTAAGATTAATGCATGACTATAAGAAAATTTTCCTCTACTTAAGCTCTATTTACTCATTATATTATCTTTTGGAATCATTTTCATACTTGATTTTGAAAACTATCAACTTTGTTTAAATATTCTGTTTCCATATGCTACATCAAACTGCTGATATGATTGAATTACTGTCCATGTAGTAACAGCCTTTTAATAAATTGATGAAAGAATTGAATAAAGTAAAATAAACTAATCTTAACTCCGCTCATGAATCTTTACCCAAACCATTCTTTATATTACTTAGAATAAAATTTAGACAGATTACTCAATAACTCTGTAGATAGATAGACAAATAGCCCTTCATGTATTGTTCTGGCATAAACTCTCCAATGCCACTGATTAAATGCTCAATTTAGAAACAAAAATTATAATGAAGAAAAAGCATCATTCTTGTCGTTATGGAAGAAATTTTGACAATATTCTTTGTTTTCATTACTGAAGTTTGATTTAGCAGTTTGGTAAAAATATTGAATTCTTTAGCAAATAAATCCATATTTCAGATTACAATGCACCATCATTTTATTGTTTATCTGGATGGCTACATGGTCTCCCCAAGAAAGAAGTCCTCTTTTTTCACAGTATGCTTTTCTTTATTGGAAGCCTTGATTTCAAATCATGGGTAGTGGTAAGGCAGAGTTCCTAAATGTTATAGCTAATGAAGAGTTTTTCTAAACACAAGGTGCTGATAGGCAATCAAACAAATAAACTTGAAAGTTCTCTTTGCCAGGGAATTATTTCAGGCAACTATTGTTAAGTGTCTACTATGTTAAGAGTTCCTTCGAAGAGAGAAGACACAGCCAATGATGGTATATTAAGCATGCCACGTACGAGTTCTGTACTTGACTCTAGGGTACAGGAAGAAGTAAACCAGACAATTTCTACAATCTCATGAAGTCCACAATATAGAGGATGAGATGAGTCTTAAAGAATTAAAGTGTTGTTTAGTGGTTATTGTGGTAAGCATGGCATACTGTAAGAAGGCCACATACGGACCCCACTCTAGTCTGCAGGTATTGAAGTCTTTACTGGTGAATGAACAATTAACCTGAGTTGGAACTGAAGGAGGTAGAACTGACTAGGCAAGGCAGTGACCAAATTAAGCAGTGTTAAATTTAAAGTGATTTTTATAATATCAATGTTTGTGGGAATGTAAATTGATATTGCCACTATGGAAGATGGTATGGAGATCCCTTAAAAAACTAGAAATAAAACCACCATTTGACCCAGCAGTCCCACTCCTAGCCTTATACCCTGAGGAAAGCAAAATTGAAAGAGACACATGTATCCCATTATTCATTGCAGCACTATGTACAATAGCTAGAACATGGAAGCAACCTAGATGTCCATCGACAGATGAGTGGATTAAGAAGTTGTGGTGTGTGTGTATATACATATATATATAATGGAATATTACTCAGCCATAAAAAGGAACACATTTGAGTCAGTTCTAATGAGGTGGATGAACCTAGAACCTATTATACAGAGTGAAGTGAGTCAGAAAGAGGAAGTATAATATAGACTATGTGTATTTTTAAAGAAAGCTTTACAAATTAGTTATTCCTAATCATTTGAAAATGTAGAATGACATGACTACATATGAACAAAGACCAAATGGCAAATCAGTCAAGTGATGAACACTAGAATAATTGGGAAGGGAAGAACTTGAGCTAAAGGATCAGTAGTTTTGAAGTAGGTGAAAAAAGGGGAAGAGTTTCTCATTCCACTTGCTCAATATCCCCCAGTGTGTAGGACCTAGTGTGTTCCAGCAATTGTGTTGAATGATAGGATACAAAACAGATGAAGAATCAATTCCCTGCCTTGAGGATCTCATAATAAAGGAAGGTAGACCAATATATTTCAAAACATGTCAATACAATATGAGTAACCTTGACAGAGATGGGGTCACTGCCCTGAGAAGAGAGTAAATAACTGTGCAAAGAAATTGGAGAATGATTTACAGAGGAGATCACGATAATAGTAACTAATCATTACTCTAAGTCCTAACTCAAAATTAACTCATTTCAACTTCATGTCGACATTTTTGGTAGAGATTACCAGTAGACTCCATTAGCAAGTGAGAAAACTGAAGCATGCAGAAGTAAAGGAACTTTTTAAAGGTTGTATAGTCAGTAAATGGTGAAGACAGGATTCAATTATAGGAAGTCTGACTCCAAAGTCCACATTTTAAAATACTACTCCTGGATAGTTAAAATCATCATTCTTGCACTGGGAATGATATAGGACACTACTGCGTGTGTAAAAGCAGCTGGCACCCACTACACTCTAGTGTGCTGTGAGCATCTTGGGGATAAACAGTTTCCAGGATCTGTTTCTCAGCTTTGTAAACTTGAGAATTCAACATCATTTGTCCATACTAAGGTAATTTAATATAGTGGCTAACTAATGCTGATCAGTCATGCTAAAATAATTGGTCTGCAGCAGCCATGGGACAACAGAGTTTGAAGACAGACACAACAGAATTTGCATCTTGACTCCACCTTATGCTCACTGCTTGCTCTTGACCAAAATGTTTCAAGTGTCAAAGTCATACTAACCTGGATTCTTGTGCTGTGTTTGTGTGTGTATCTGGTTGAAAGCTATTGCTACAGCACCTGGAGAAACCTGTAATCAGGATGGTAATGGCAGTGATTGTAGCTGATTGAAATCTATATATACCTGACACAAGCATTCATCAGGATATATTTCTTCTGGATACTGTAGTTGGCACATTGCCAATGTTGTCCTCTGTTTTTCCAGTTTCTGTGGGGCAGATACTGCTGTTAGGCTCCATTTCCCAGATGGGAAAACTGAGGAATACGGAAGTGAAACACAGCTCTTTTTTGATCAGTGTCATTCCCTTCTGAGTGACTCACTGTTTCTCAAAATATGTAAATACATATATCCAGTTACAGGCTGCCGGAACCAGGATCATTTAAGCGACTCTGCTTTGTGCCATCATATATTTGTTCAGTGTTCATGTTTACTACATATGGAGTGGAACAGAAAGAGAGGAACTGACCATGTTACTAAGGTTTTTACTTTTTGGAAGGTAGTTCTATGGTGATGTTAGTAAACTAGGAAACAGTGTGGTGAGTGATTTGCTAAGTTAAATTTTAGATACACTAACTTGTTAATGATAGCTAACCTGATTGTTCCTAGCATTAGGCATCTGAATATATAAAATACATAACTGTCTTTTGCAAATATAACTGCAAAAACATCTTTAAAAGCAATGCAGCTCATAAGACAAAATGAAATGTGTTCTACCTTCTCTTTCTTTTTCTAAATCTAAAACCTCTAATTCTGTTACTTCAGTTCAGTTCAGTCGCTCAGTCGTGTCCGACTCTTTGGGACCCCATGGACTGCAGCACACCAGGCCTTCCTGTCCATCACCAATTCCCAAAGAGTTTACTCAAACTCATGTCCACTGAGTCAGTGATGCCATCCAACCATCTCATCCTCTGTCATCCCCTTCTCCTTCCACCTTCAATCTTTCCCATCATCAGGGTCTTTTTAAATCAGTCAGCTCTTAGCATCAGGTGGCCAAAGTATTGGAGTTTCAGCTTCAGCATCAGTCCTTCCAATGAATATTCAGGACTAATTTCCTTTAGGATGGACTGGTTGGATCTCCTTGCTGTTCAAAGGACTCTCAAAAGTCTTCTCCAACACCAGAGTTCAAAAGCATCAATTCTTCGATGCTCAGCTTTCTTTATAGTCCAACTCTTTTACCTTTATAATTTCTATTAGTAATTCCTAACATCTCTGTAAAAATATCATTGTAGACACAAGTAAAATTACATTAAGGTAGATTCTAGAGGTAAAATTCTGAGTTCAAATTGTATGCAAATTTTAATTTTAATCCTCTAATTATACCGCTAAAGAGCATGCCTCATAAATTACATAAAATTGATATCAATATTAATAAACAATTATTAATTCATATCAAGCAGCAGAAAAGTGAAAGTGAAAGTCACATTGGACTCTTTGTGACCCCATAAACTATACAGTACATGGAATTCTCCAGGTCAGAATACTGGAGCAGGTAGCTTTTCCCTTCTCCAGGGGATCTTCCCAAACCAGGGAACGAACCCAGGTTTCCCGCATTGCGGGCAGAGTCTTTACCAACTGAGCCACAAGTGAAGCTCAAGAATACTGGCGTGGGTAGCCTATCCCATCTCCAGTGGATCTTCTTGACCCAGGAATCAAACCAGGGTCTCCTGCATTGCAGGCAATTTTTTTTTTTTTTAACCAACTAAGCTATCAGGGAAGCTCTTAAGCAGCAGAAGGTAGACTAAATAAGTTACTCCAGTTTTAATTTGATTGCCATGGGTAACTCATGAGATGAAACATCTTTTGGGTGTTCACTGACCATTTCTACTGGGTTTGTTTTCTTTATCGCTATTGTTTTATTTTAACTGAATTATCCTCTCACACATCCTTTGCAATTTATTCTACTGGTTTCATGTTTGGTTTTATTTTTCATGGTGGTTTGTAAAAGGTTTTTATATTAACATGAAATGTATTCTTATATGTGAAAGTAAAAGTATTAGTCACCCAGTCGTGTCCTAATCTTTGCGGCCCCAAGGACTGTAGCCCACCAGGATACTCTGTCCATTGAATTCTGCAGACAGGAATACTAGAGCGGGTAGCGATGCCCTTTTCTAGGGGATCTTCCCAAAGCAGGGATTGAATCCAGGTCTCCTGCATTTCAGAGAAATTCTTTACTGTCTGAGCCACCATATTTGTCAATTATATTTTAACCTTGTCTATAGTATCTTCATAATCCAAATTCTGTATTTGCTTATGCACATTTTCCTTTATTCTTTTGAATTTTGTTCCTTTCTTCACATTTTAGTAACAGTAAAAGTGTTTTGTTAATTTAATGTGGCTTTGCTTACAATCCATATCTAATGTTTTTATATATGGTGGAGATAAGGATTAACCTTGCTTTTCCCTCTCAAATTGATAGACAGTTGATAAACATTATTTACTAATTATTTCACTACTTTTTCATTGACTTGAAATTTCATATTTATACTAACCTTGCTTGATAACCTGCTCTGTCTTTCTGTTATCTTCTCTCTTTTCTCAGTCTGACCTCTATTTTAGATTAACTTTTATTGTCATTACCATGTCAATACCACCATGTCTAATTCCTAGTAAAGAATTATTGTATATTGTAAAAACTAGCATGGAGCAGTTTATTCTCCTTTTTGAAAAAAAAAATGGCCATTCTATTTCTCTTCCATGGGAAATAGATGGAGAAACAGTGGAAACAGTGTAAGAATTTATTTTGGGGGGCTCCAAAATCACTGCCCTGGTGGCTCAGATGGTAAAGCGTCTGTCTACGATGTGGGAGACCTGGGTTCGATCCCTGGGTTGGGAAGAACCCTTGGAGAAGGAAATGGCAACCCACTTCAGTACTACTGCCTGGAAAATCCCATGGACAGAGGAGCCTGGGAGGCTACAGTCCATGGGGACTCGCAAAGAGTCGGACACGACTGAGCGACTTCACGTTCACGTTCAAAATCACTGCGGATGGTGACTGCAGCCATGAAATTAAAAGACGCTTACTCCTTGGAAGAAAAGTTATGACCAACCTAGATAGCATATTCAAAAGCAGAGACATTACTTTGCCGACTAAGGTCCATCTAGTCAAGGCTATGGTTTTTCCTGTGGTCATGTATGGATTTGAGAGTTGGACTGTGAAGAAGGCTGAGCGCCGAAGAATTGATGCTTTTGAAGTGTGGTGTTGGAGAAGACTCTTGAGAGTCCCCTGGACTGCAAGGAGATCCAACCAGTCCATTCTGAAGGAGATCAACCCTGGGATTTCTTTGGAAGGAATGATACTAAAGCTGAAACTCCACTACTTTGGCCACCTCATGCGAAGAGTTGACTCACTGGAAAAGACTCTGATGCTGGGAGGGATTGAGGGCAGCAGGAGAAGAGGACGACCGAGGATGAGATGGCTGGATGGCATCATGGACTTGATGGACGTGAGTCTGAGTGAACTCCGGGAGATGGTGATAAACAGGGAGGCCTGGCGTGCTGCGATTCATGGGGTTGCAAAGAGTCGGACACCGCTGAGCGACTGAACTGAACTGAACTGATTTCTCTTCCAATATAAAACTTTAGATTAAGTTTGTTACATTTTAAAAATTCAGTTAGACTTTGATGTGGTTTCATTTAATTTATAGCTTAATTTGAGAAGGAATGGCATCGTCACTATATTGAGTATTTCAGTACATAAATGATGTATTTTTTTAATTGCTAAAGATCTTAGGTTCTAGTGTTTTTTCAATGGTTGTTCAGCAGTTTTGAATTTGGGGTTCATGAGAGAAGGTGAGCTCAAGTACCTTCTACTCAGCCATCTTGGCCTTCCCCCATAAATACAGAACATTTCTAAAATTGAAAACTAATAGTAACATAAGAGTTTCCATGTTTAAGACTGATCTTCAGCATTTCAATTTTGTTGTTGTTATTGTTGTTGTTGTTATTTTTGCTAAGAACTTCCAATTCTTGTTTTGGATTGCAAAAGTTCATAATATCTATATATTGGTCTTGAATTTGGTAATTTGCTAACTTCTCTTGTTTCCTTTAAGTTTTCAATGGACTCTTTCAATTTTATTCCTTCACACTTAAAATGTACATTTTTTTTTCTTTTGGAATGTTTAGAGTCTGTTAGGGATATTTAAAATTAATAATAACGATACATACTATTGTTTTCTTTCCTTTATGTTAATGGAAATATTCTATTCCTCCATTAAGTTTGTTAAGTTTAAGGACTGAATTTTATATAGAAGAAGAAATTTCCTTGTATTTATACTTTGATAAGAGTTATGTTTCTTTTCTAAAAAATAAGGAATGATACGTTTCCTTTAAGGTGACTACAACACTCCAAGTGGTTGTATTAAATACCACTTGTAAATACATATTTATCAGTCACGTGTGCTGAGCAGCAGACAAAACCATTAGTTAGCCTCATGAAATAAATCAATATTAAAGATGTGAAGGTGAATGTAAGCCTGAAGATAAACTAGATATCATGAAGGGGACAGAAATTCATTCTTCTTTGCTTCCATGACCATTGTGTGAACTACCTTTACAGTACTCACACCGTTTTATTGTAATTTCTTTATAGTTAGGTTTTCACTTACACTCTGAAACAGTTGGGATGATTCTTCACTCTATTTTCCCTTGGTATCTAGTACAATAATGGATAGAGTTGCTATTTAATAAATGTTTTTTGAATGCATGGAAAGAAAAGAAATAGCCAAAGTTGTCCAGGATATTCAGGAAAAATTTTCTGGCAGAATGGTGGTATTATAAATAATAGCCTGAAAACAAAAAAAATGTCTCTTGGATTTAAAAATCAAAAATTTCATGGCTTCAGCAAGATCAATTTCAGTGAAGTGATAAATGTGGAAGCTAGAAGTGGTGAGATGAGAAATGAATGGGAAGAGATGAAGTTAGATAGAAGAGAGTACTATTTGGAAAAGTTTGAGAGGTAAGCAAGAAAGAAAATAAAAGAGTATTTAGCTTTTGAGAGAGGTGGTTTTAATGTGACTCATTTCAAGAGTATGAGTAGATTTGGAGTTATAGAGAAGGACTCTTGAAGGAATTTAAACTTAATGACATCTATCTTCCACTTGAAGTAAAGATAAGTGAGTTTCACATAATGTATATGTTCTGATTTTTTTTTTAAGTCTCTAGTAGCACCTGAAATTGATCCACTAGTTTACTTTTCTCAATTTTAGAGAAAAAAATTTTTCCACCTTATTTTACAGTGGTCAGAGGAATATAGATATAGTATAATAATTAATAAATACCTATATAGACTTGATTTCTTGAGAAGAGAAATCTAGAAAATAATGAAAAATCATTTTTCACTTACTGATGATAGCAGATTTCAGGGCTGGGTCATCCAGAACAATTTGCTACATCTGGAAAAGAACATTCAAACTCCTTCTGCATAATGTTTGAAGTAAGCTTTTGTACATGATGAAATGTAAGTCTGTACAAAAGTTTTTATTATTCAAAACTGCCTTCCTTGCAGAATATGTCATCTGGATGTTTACATAAAGATTCAAAATTTGTATTTTATTTTCCTCATTTTGGGTTCAGCATAAACTGATGAAAGAACAACCAGGTCAGCAGTTTTGTCACCAAAGAGCTGCAAAAAGACTGTTTAAATTGTACTTAGCCCCCTCCTTGATTGTATTTGAGAGTTGTAAAGAATATGCTTTTCACTTAAAAATTTGATGCAATTAGCCAGCTTTGAATTTGCTCGCATCAGCAAATCTTATATTTTTGTGATCTAAATGATTGCTGACACACACTCCCAGCTAAAAATGAAGAGCTTATCTTACTGGATAAAAGGTACATATGATTGCCATTTCAGTTGGAGAGACTAGCCTATAAGTTGCAGCAGCTCCTAGTTAATTGTTAAGTTGGTTGTATGTCTCTGAGAAAGAGCTAGAAGCTTAAGATAATCAAATCAGAGAGGGAGACTAATGAAAAAGTTTCCTTCAGTCTTCCAGAAATGTTTTTATTCCTTGAAAATGTGTATCATTGCCTTTGCTACACAGTGTGCCTGTGTAACACATAGTTCCACTCATTCAATTTTTAATCTAACAGGATAAATTTGCTCCCTTTGAGATAATTGTACTCCTACTTCTGGGTGTATCACAGTGGTTGTATAGCTTGTCTGTTCATGCAGAGGGCTAGGAGAAACAGAATCCCCCCTGGGGTTGGGTGAATGTGGATATAAACACCCACTGCACATGTTCTTGATCTAGTGGCTGGTTTTTCTGAGCCTGTTTCCTCATCAATACCACAGAAATACCCTGTGATGTTGCTGAGTTGAATCAAACAGATATTCAACTGCACCTGGTGGTAAAGAGTACTAACAATCTTAGGGTGTTTACTGCATTTCAAAGGGCTTTACTTTTCCAGTTCTTTGTGTGATGGGATCTCATGAGCAACTGAAGAGCTGAAACACGTAGGAGTCTCAGATGGCCTTATCCTCTCAGTGTGATACTTTACTTCTTCATGCTTTAACTGTGTTTCCGAATTATTCTTTATTTTTTTTTCATGTCTGTAAATTGCATGTTGTTTTAGTCACTAAGTTCTGCATCACTCTTTTTTGACCTCCTGGACTGTAGCCCACCATGCTCCTCTGTTCATGGGATTTCCCAGGCAAGAATGCTAGAACAAGTGGCCATTCCCTTTTCCAGGAGATCTTCCTGACCCAGGGATCAAACCTGCATCTTCTGCATTGGCAGGTGGATTCTGTACCTCTGAGCCACCAGGGAAGCCCAAATTGCATGTTAGAGAAACGCCATAGGGTCTGAGAAGAAACACACTGTCTCTAATTTTATTCTATGGATTAGTTTAATTATTGATGGATATGGACAGTGGATCATTTCTGATTTACACACTGAATGCATTCATTCATGGAATATGTTTATTGTATGCTTGATGTGTTACAGTCACTTGGGAAAAGCAACAGGAAACAAGGCAGTCGTGATCTTTGCTCTCATGTAACTTGCATTCTAATAGGAAGACACATGAGTGTTCTTAAGCAGACAATTACAGACAACTTTAATATATGAGTAGGAGACCAGAAGAAGGAAGAATAGGAAACATTAAATGATTGTCAGTTCACTTCAGTTCCATCACTCAGTCGTATATGACTCTTTGCGGCCCCAAGAATTTCCGCATGCCAGGCCTCCATGTACATTACCAATTCCCAGAGTTCACTCAAACTAACGTCCATCGAGTTGGTGATGCCATCCAGCCATCTCATCCTCTGTCGTCCTCTTCTCCTCCTGCCCCCAATCCCTCCCAGCATCAGAGTCTTTTCCAATGAGTCAACTCTTCGCATGAGGTGGCCAAAGTACTGGAGTTTCAGCTTTAGCATCATTCCTTCCAAAGAAATCCCAGGGCTGATCTCCTAAGTCAGTTCTAATGAGGTGGATGAACCTAGAACCTATTATACAGAGTGAAGTGAGTCAGAAAGAGGAAGTATAATATAGACTATGTGTATTTTTAAAGAAAGCTTTACAAATTAGTTATTCCTAATCATTTGAAAATGTAGAATGACATGACTACATATGAACAAAGACCAAATGGCAAATCAGTCAAGTGATGAACACTAGAATAATTGGGAAGGGAAGAACTTGAGCTAAAGGATCAGTAGTTTTGAAGTAGGTGAAAAAAGGGGAAGAGTTTCTCATTCCACTTGCTCAATATCCCCCAGTGTGTAGGACCTAGTGTGTTCCAGCAATTGTGTTGAATGATAGGATACAAAACAGATGAAGAATCAATTCCCTGCCTTGAGGATCTCATAATAAAGGAAGGTAGACCAATATATTTCAAAACATGTCAATACAATATGAGTAACCTTGACAGAGATGGGGTCACTGCCCTGAGAAGAGAGTAAATAACTGTGCAAAGAAATTGGAGAATGATTTACAGAGGAGATCACGATAATAGTAACTAATCATTACTCTAAGTCCTAACTCAAAATTAACTCATTTCAACTTCATGTCGACATTTTTGGTAGAGATTACCAGTAGACTCCATTAGCAAGTGAGAAAACTGAAGCATGCAGAAGTAAAGGAACTTTTTAAAGGTTGTATAGTCAGTAAATGGTGAAGACAGGATTCAATTATAGGAAGTCTGACTCCAAAGTCCACATTTTAAAATACTACTCCTGGATAGTTAAAATCATCATTCTTGCACTGGGAATGATACAGGACACTACTGCATGTGTAAAAGCAGCTGGCACCCACTACACTCTAGTGTGCTGTGAGCATCTTGGGGATAAACAGTTTCCAGGATCTGTTTCTCAGCTTTGTAAACTTGAGAATTCAACATCACTTGTCCATACTAAGGTAATTTAATATAGTGGCTAACTAATGCTGATCAGTCATGCTAAAATAATTGGTCTGCAGCAGCCATGGGACAACAGAGTTTGAAGACAGACACAACAGAATTTGCATCTTGACTCCACCTTATGCTCACTGCTTGCTCTTGACCAAAATGTTTCAAGTGTCAAAGTCATACTAACCTGGATTCTTGTGCTGTGTTTGTGTGTGTATCTGGTTGAAAGCTATTGCTACAGCACCTGGAGAAACCTGTAATCAGGATGGTAATGGCAGTGATTGTAGCTGATTGAAATCTATATATACCTGACACAAGCATTCATCAGGATATATTTCTTCTGGATACTGTAGTTGGCACATTGCCAATGTTGTCCTCTGTTTTTCCAGTTTCTGTGGGGCAGATACTGCTGTTAGGCTCCATTTCCCAGATGGGAAAACTGAGGAATACGGAAGTGAAACACAGCTCTTTTTTGATCAGTGTCATTCCCTTCTGAGTGACTCACTGTTTCTCAAAATATGTAAATACATATATCCAGTTACAGGCTGCCGGAACCAGGATCATTTAAGCGACTCTGCTTTGTGCCATCATATATTTGTTCAGTGTTCATGTTTACTACATATGGAGTGGAACAGAAAGAGAGGAACTGACCATGTTACTAAGGTTTTTACTTTTTGGAAGGTAGTTCTATGGTGATGTTAGTAAACTAGGAAACAGTGTGGTGAGTGATTTGCTAAGTTAAATTTTAGATACACTAACTTGTTAATGATAGCTAACCTGATTGTTCCTAGCATTAGGCATCTGAATATATAAAATACATAACTGTCTTTTGCAAATATAACTGCAAAAACATCTTTAAAAGCAATGCAGCTCATAAGACAAAATGAAATGTGTTCTACCTTCTCTTTCTTTTTCTAAATCTAAAACCTCTAATTCTGTTACTTCAGTTCAGTTCAGTCGCTCAGTCGTGTCCGACTCTTTGGGACCCCATGGACTGCAGCACACCAGGCCTTCCTGTCCATCACCAATTCCCAAAGAGTTTACTCAAACTCATGTCCACTGAGTCAGTGATGCCATCCAACCATCTCATCCTCTGTCATCCCCTTCTCCTTCCACCTTCAATCTTTCCCATCATCAGGGTCTTTTTAAATCAGTCAGCTCTTAGCATCAGGTGGCCAAAGTATTGGAGTTTCAGCTTCAGCATCAGTCCTTCCAATGAATATTCAGGACTAATTTCCTTTAGGATGGACTGGTTGGATCTCCTTGCTGTTCAAAGGACTCTCAAAAGTCTTCTCCAACACCAGAGTTCAAAAGCATCAATTCTTCGATGCTCAGCTTTCTTTATAGTCCAACTCTTTTACCTTTATAATTTCTATTAGTAATTCCTAACATCTCTGTAAAAATATCATTGTAGACACAAGTAAAATTACATTAAGGTAGATTCTAGAGGTAAAATTCTGAGTTCAAATTGTATGCAAATTTTAATTTTAATCCTCTAATTATACCGCTAAAGAGCATGCCTCATAAATTACATAAAATTGATATCAATATTAATAAACAATTATTAATTCATATCAAGCAGCAGAAAAGTGAAAGTGAAAGTCACATTGGACTCTTTGTGACCCCATAAACTATACAGTACATGGAATTCTCCAGGTCAGAATACTGGAGCAGGTAGCTTTTCCCTTCTCCAGGGGATCTTCCCAAACCAGGGAACGAACCCAGGTTTCCCGCATTGCGGGCAGAGTCTTTACCAACTGAGCCACAAGTGAAGCTCAAGAATACTGGCGTGGGTAGCCTATCCCATCTCCAGTGGATCTTCTTGACCCAGGAATCAAACCAGGGTCTCCTGCATTGCAGGCAATTTTTTTTTTTTTTAACCAACTAAGCTATCAGGGAAGCTCTTAAGCAGCAGAAGGTAGACTAAATAAGTTACTCCAGTTTTAATTTGATTGCCATGGGTAACTCATGAGATGAAACATCTTTTGGGTGTTCACTGACCATTTCTACTGGGTTTGTTTTCTTTATCGCTATTGTTTTATTTTAACTGAATTATCCTCTCACACATCCTTTGCAATTTATTCTACTGGTTTCATGTTTGGTTTTATTTTTCATGGTGATTTGTAAAAGGTTTTTATATTAACATGAAATGTATTCTTATATGTGAAAGTAAAAGTATTAGTCACCCAGTCGTGTCCTAATCTTTGCGGCCCCAAGGACTGTAGCCCACCAGGATACTCTGTCCATTGAATTCTGCAGACAGGAATACTAGAGTGGGTAGCGACGCCCTTTTCTAGGGGATCTTCCCAAAGCAGGGATTGAATCCAGGTCTCCTGCATTTCAGAGAAATTCTTTACTGTCTGAGCCACCATATTTGTCAATTATATTTTAACCTTGTCTATAGTATCTTCATAATCCAAATTCTGTATTTGCTTATGCACATTTTCCTTTATTCTTTTGAATTTTGTTCCTTTCTTCACATTTTAGTAACAGTAAAAGTGTTTTGTTAATTTAATGTGGCTTTGCTTACAATCCATATCTAATGTTTTTATATATGGTGGAGATAAGGATTAACCTTGCTTTTCCCTCTCAAATTGATAGACAGTTGATAAACATTATTTACTAATTATTTCACTACTTTTTCATTGACTTGAAATTTCATATTTATACTAACCTTGCTTGATAACCTGCTCTGTCTTTCTGTTATCTTCTCTCTTTTCTCAGTCTGACCTCTATTTTAGATTAACTTTTATTGTCATTACCATGTCAATATCACCATGTCTAATTCTTAGTAAAGAATTATTGTATATTGTAAAAACTAGCATGGAGCAGTTTATTCTCCTTTTTGAAAAAAAAAATGGCCATTCTATTTCTCTTCCATGGGAAATAGATGGAGAAACAGTGGAAACAGTGTAAGAATTTATTTTGGGGGGCTCCAAAATCACTGCCCTGGTGGCTCAGATGGTAAAGCGTCTGTCTACGATGTGGGAGACCTGGGTTCGATCCCTGGGTTGGGAAGAACCCTTGGAGAAGGAAATGGCAACCCACTTCAGTACTACTGCCTGGAAAATCCCATGGACAGAGGAGCCTGGGAGGCTACAGTCCATGGGGACTCGCAAAGAGTCGGACACGACTGAGCGACTTCACGTTCACGTTCAAAATCACTGCGGATGGTGACTGCAGCCATGAAATTAAAAGACGCTTACTCCTTGGAAGAAAAGTTATGACCAACCTAGATAGCATATTCAAAAGCAGAGACATTACTTTGCCGACTAAGGTCC
>SJYX01003867.1:71435-131130 GCA_006410675.1 Oreotragus oreotragus
AGTTAAATAAGCAGGGTGACAATATACAGCCTTGACATACTCCTTTTCCTATTTGGAACCAATCTGTTGTTCCATGTCCAGTTCTAACTGTTGCTTCCTGACCTGCATACAGATTTCTCAAGAGGCAAGTCAGGTGGTCTGGTATTCCCATCTCTTTCAGAATTTTCCACAGTTTATTGTAATCCACACAGTCAAAGGCTTTGGCATAGTCAAGAAAGCAGAAATAGATGTTTTTCTGGAACTCTCTTGCTTTTTCCATGATCCAGCGGATGTTGGCAATTTGGTCTCTGGTTCCTCTGCCTTTTCTAAAACCAGCTTGAACATCTGGAAGTTCTCAGTTCACGTATTGCTGAAGCCTGGCTTGGAGAATTTTGAGCATTACTTTACTATTGTGTGAGATGAGTGTGATTGTAAAGAAGCAGATAACCCAAAAACGATTAGATAAAACAAACTATTTTTCTCCATAGTGGTTGTAACAGTTAATTTACCTCTCACCAACAGTGTAGGAGGGTACCCTTTTCTCCACACCCTCCCCAGCATTTATTATTTATAAACTTTTTTGATGATAGTCATTCTGACCAGTTTGAGATGATACCTCATTGTGATTATGATTTCTATTTATCTAATATTAATAATTAGCTATGTTGAGCTGTTTTTAATTTGCCTTTAGCCATCTGTATGTCTTCTTTGTAAAGGTGTCTAAGTTTTCTATCTATTTTTTTTTGCTGAGGAGGAGGAAATGTCAACCCAGTCCAGTATCCTTGCCTGGAGAATCCCATGGAAAGGAGAGCCTAGTGGACTATAGTCCATGGGGTCACAGGGAATTGAACACAACTGAAGTGACCTAGCATGCACACCCAATTTTTGTTGTGGTTATATATATATATATATATATATATATATATATATACACACATATAATATAATTATGTGGGCTGTTTGTATATCTTGGATATTAACCCCTTATTTGCACATATTGTTCTTATTTGCACATATTTTCTTCCATTTCATAGGTGGTATTTTCATTTTGTTTTTGCTGTTCTTTGCTGCGCAAAAGCTTGTAAGTTTGATTAGANAGATATATATATATATATATATATATACACACATATAATATAATTATGTGGGCTGTTTGTATATCTTGGATATTAACCCCTTATTTGCACATATTGTTCTTATTTGCACATATTTTCTTCCATTTCATAGGTGGTATTTTCATTTTGTTTTTGCTGTTCTTTGCTGCGCAAAAGCTTGTAAGTTTGATTAGATCCCTTTGCTTATTTTTGCTTGTATTTATTTTGCCTTAGGAGACTGATCTAAGAAAATATTAATACAATAAATGTCAGTTAATGTCAGTTAATGTCTTGCCTATACTCTAGGAATTTTATGGTGTTATGCCTTACATTTAGATTTTTAAACTGTTTTGAGTTTATTTTTTTATATAATGTGAAGAAATGTAATTTTACTGATTATATGTAGCTTTCCAGTTTTTCCAGAAAATTTTTCTGAAGAGATTTTCTTTCATTGTATATTCTTTACTCCTTTGTCATAGATTAATTGACCATAGATGTAGGTTTATTTCTGGGCTCTGTATTCTGTTACATTTATTTTTGTGTCTGTTTTTGTGCGAGTGCCACTCTATTTTATTTACTGTAGCTTTGTAGTATTGTCTGAAGTCTGGGAGGGTTTTGCCTCCTCCTTTGTAATTTTTTTGTAGAATTGCCTTGGCAATTCTAGGTCTTTTGTGGTGCCAGATACATGTTAGCATTATTTATTCTAGTTCTGTGCAAAATGTCATGGGGATTTTTATATGGACAGCATTAAGTATACAGAATGCTTTGGGTCATATGGTCATTTTAACAATGTTAATTCTTTCAATCTGTATACTGTCACCCTGCTTATTTAACTTATATGCAGAGTACATCATGAGAAACTCTGGACTGGAAGAAACACAAGCTGGAAAGAGATGGGAATACCAGACCACCTAACCTGCCTCTTGAGAAATCTGTATGCAGGTCAGGAAGCAACAGTTAGAACTGGACATGGAACAACAGACTGGTTCCAAATAGGAAAAGGAGTACGTCAAGGCTGTATATTGTCTCCCTGCTTATTTAACTTATATGCAGAGTACATCATGAGAAACGCTGGACTGGAAGAAACACAAGCTGGAATCAAGATTGCCAGGAGAAATATCAATAACCTCAGATATGCAGATGACACCACCCTTATGGAAGAAAGTGAAGAGGAACTAAAAAGCCTCTTGATGAAAGTGAAAGAGGAGAGTGAAAAAGTTGGCTTAAAGCTCAACATTCAGAAAACGAAGGTCATGGCATCCGGTCCCATCACTTTATGGGAAATAGATGGGGAAACAGTGGAAACAGTGTCAGACTTTATTTTGGGGGGCTCCAAAATCACTGCAGATGGTGACTGCAGCCATGAAATTAAAAGATGTTTACTCCTTAGAAGAAAAGTTATGACCAACCTAGATAGCATACTCAAAAGCAGAGATATAACTTTACCGACTAAGGTCCATCTAGACAAGGCTATGGTTTTTCCAGTAGTCATATATGAATGTGAGGGTTGGACTGTGAAGAAGGCTGAGCACTGAAGAATTGATACGTTTGAACTGTGGTTTTGGATAAGACTCTTGAGAGTCCCTTGGACTGCAAGGAGATCCAACCAGTCCGTTGTAAAGGAGATCTGCCCTGGGCTTTCTTTGAAAGAAATGATGCTAAGCTGAAACTCCAGTACTTTGGCCACCTCATGCGAAGAGTTGACTCATTGGAAAAGACTTTGATACTGAGAGGGTTTGGGGGCAGGAGAAGAAGGGGACGACAGAGGGTGAGATGGCTGGATGGCATCACTGACTCGATGGATGTGAATCTGAGTGAACTATGGGAGTTGGTGATGGACAGGGAGGCCTGGTGTGCTGCGATTCATGGGGTCACAAAGAGTCGGACACGACTAAGTGACTGAACTGAACTGAACTTGCATGAAATGTTCCCTTTGTGTTTCTGATTTTCTTGAAGAGATCTCTAGTCTTTCCTGTTCTATTGTTTTCCATTATTCCTTTTCATTGATCTCTGAGGAAGGCTTTTTTATCTCTCCTTGAAAATGGGGAAAACCACTAGGCCATTCAGGTATGACCTAAATTAAATCCCTTATGATTATACAATGGAAGTGAAAAATAGATTTAAGGAACTAGATATGATGGACAAAGTGCCTGATGAACTATGGACGGAGTTTCATGACATTGTACAGGAAACAGGGATCAAGACCATCCCCAAGAAAAAGAAATGCAAACAAAACAAATAAAACAAAATGGGAACCATTAGAAGCAAGTATTTCCCCTCACAACTATGGAATCTGGTTTCACAAGTGCCAGAAACAATAGTCTGATAACCTATCAACCTTGAACTTATTATTTTAAATACCCTAAGTATAAGACATTAGAGTATAAGTATTACAACACTGAAGCTCATCTCCATGGTTATTGGATAAGGTTAAAGGACTGTGAGGTCAAATCACTTAGGTTTGCATCCCAGCTGTATGATTTATGTACTAGGTATTTACTAATGGAGATCTTACTTAACATCTCAGTTTTTTTCATCTGTAAACTGGGGGTAATAATAACACCTATTCCACAAAGTTATTGAAAGAATTGAGATTAATGTGTGAAAATTCTTTTAATTATATTTAGTGCAATATTTTGGCAAATGTTATAGTATAATAAGCACTGTGTTATTTGATATTATTATTGTTATTATTATCATTATTTTTCTTCTCCTGTATGAATAGATAATTTTGGGATTTATACATTTCCTGCTTCTATAGTTTAGTTTTGGCTCTTGATTGCTAATGTGCAAAAGTCTGAACATAAATTCATATGCATATCCCAGAAACAAATAATGATTTTCAGGCATAAGAAAACAAGTCCACATTCTGAAAAATAAAAAGTATTTTCCTAGCTATGCTGAAGTATTATCCTGATAATATACCTAAGTTACTTTATCAAAGTGTACATTTACCCATGAGCATAAATATTGGAGAGGTTTCCCTGGTGTCTCAGTCAGTACCGAATTCACCTGCAATTCAGGAGACCCAGATTTAATCCCTGGGTTGGGAAGATTCCCTGAAGAAGAAAATGGCCACCCACTCCAGTATTCTTGCCTGTGTGATCCCATGGACAGAGGAGACTTGTGGGCTACAGTCCATGGGGTCACAAGAGTTGGACATGATTTAGCAAATAAATCAACACCTCCACTATCATCAATATTGCATGGCTCTGCAAGTTTACACATTTTTCTTGCCAACTGTAAGAAAGTATTCATCTCACATGTTCATGAATAAGGAAGCCCAACAATTTAATACTTCTAAGAACCAAGGAAAACTCTGTCCCAAGTAAAGGCCATTTTTCACTCTAAAAGGCACATATTGCTTTGCAAACATCCACTTGAATAGAATTATCCTCATCTCAAAGCTTTAGTTATCTCTCCACTTTTGAGATAACACCTGATACAGTTATACAATTTCCCGATCCCTTTGACATCTATATAATTTCTATCCTTGCAACGAAAAAGACCTTTATAGTTTTAATACCTGTGTTTGCACATAAGGAAACTTAGGCACAGAGTGGTTAAAATGAATTACTTAAGATCCCACAACTGGTATGTTATGGCATCATTATTTGATGTCTTCTTATTCTAAATTCAGTGATCTTTATTAACTGGCTCTCCATAGGAAGACTTGGATTCTTACTTAAATTATAACCTACCTTTTTCTTATCTCAGTTCTACTTATGAGAAAATGGAGACACACTGAGGTAAAATAACTTGCCCCAATTCACATGGCTGGTAAGTCTTCTGACAGTGTTTATATTCACAAATATGGGGTTTTCCTGATGGCTTAAATGGTAAAGAATTGGCCTACAATGCAAGAGAGGAGGATTCAATTCCTGGGTCAGGAAAATTCCCTGGAGAAGAAAATGACAACCCGTTACCATACTCTTGCCTGGGAAATCCCATGAATAGAGGGACCTGGTGGGCTACAGTCCATGGGGTCATGAAGAGTCGGACATGACTTAGCAACTAAACAGCTGCAACAACATGCACAAACATATATTCTCTTTTGACATCCCTAAATGTATTTGAAAGTTAGCCTATGGGGAGGGAGGAGGGAGGGGGTTTCAGGATGGGGAACAAGTGTATACCTGTGGCGGATTCATATTGATGTATGGCAAAACCAGTACAATATTGTAAAGTAATTAACCTCCAATTAAAATAAATAAATTTATATTTAAAAAAGACAATTATTTGATCTTGGAACAGACTTTTCCCTGTTTTTAAATGGCTAAGATCTATGATTTTGACCTCATGAGTTTAGCCTCTAATCAAATGACACGATCAATGAAATTCTTCATTGATCATTACTGGTGTGAAGCCGATATCAATTTATATTGAGCTCAAATCAGTCACAGAAGCTTTCTATTAGTTGAGTGACCATATAATAAATTTTTTGAGGGTAAAACTGGTGCTGTTAATAAAGATATCAGAGTAGCAGAATTAACTGGGACTGTCCTGAACCAACAAAAGTGCTTGGTTAGCTTTCAAGTGTCCTAAAAACATGACCATTGGCTTTCATGAATGATCTTGCTCCCAGTAAGAAAAACAGATGGTCATTCCAGGGCAAATTAATGATAAACATCTTACACTTATGGAAGCAAGACATTCCCTGGTAAGTTTCATCATACCAGCTTTGTTTACAAAGCGAGCAGGCTTCATATTTTAATCACAAGTACTTCCATTCATCATTAATCCCATGAAGAACAGAAAGCTCCTGAAATGTGTTTTAATAATAAATATTTTCATGTAGCTTCAATCTCCTCACTGCCCTATTTATCTGGTCAGTGGAATCATGATGTTTCCCTTGTTAAGACTTTGAATAGATTCTTCTAGCCTGTCACCAGCTATGTGCTTGTTAATTTCCCCTTGCTAGATGGCCTGCAGAGTGAAGCCCTGATTTCAAACACTAGCTCCAAAAAGAATGGCAGTGGGAGGCCAAAGGAATCTACCAAGGAAAGCATATCTGAAGGATGTTTTAAAAAATTATAATGGCTTGTCTTGATTTTGATGCTAATCTCATATTAAGCCCTAGAGCATTCTTAAAAATAATGGTATGAAAATGACTTCAAGGAATTTTACTCTCCCCAGGACCTTCTCTTTCTGGTTAATGTATTTATTAATGCTGCACATTTAGGATTTATTAAACTGTTTTAAAATATTAAAGTGAAAAGATTGGTCTGTCAATTAACAGAATGCTAGAACAGCAGGCAACTTTTATTCTAATGTTTATATCACTGTTTCTTTTGTTCAAGTTTAGCCTTAGGCAAAGTAATAGATTCAGCTGGACTTTTCTTTCATACACATGTGACCTTTTCCAGTTCCTGCTTCTCCAATTTTGTGTCTTCTAGGTCACTTTATTTTTACCTGTTAGTCCTAGGTCACGGTCCCTGCACTGTCTGGAGGTACTTTGCTTAGTTCTAATTAATGTAAGTCTAAGGGACTCCTCTTCCTAAGATTTCACACTTTTATCCTAGGCTCTTAAAGTGTCCCCTTTTCTATCAGTGAAATTAATCTGTGATAGTGTAGCTTTAGGTGATACAGTGGGCAATGCCAGTTATCTCAGGAAAGCTCCTGGAAACTATCATATCATACTATCCATCAGTTCAGTTCAGTCGCTCAGTCGTGTCCGAATCTTTGCGACCCCATGAATCGCAGCACGCCAGGCCTAAAGGAGATCCAACCAGTCCATTCTGAAGGAGATCAACCCTGGGATTTCTTTGGAAGGAATGATGCTAAAGCTGAAACTCCAGTACTTTGGCCACCTCATGCGAAGAGTTGACTCATTGGAAAAGACTTTGATGCTGGGAGGAATTGAGGGAAGGAGGAGAAGGGAATGACCGAGGATGAGATGGCTCGATGGCATCACTGACTTGATGGACGTGAGTCTGAGTGAACTCCAGGAGTTGGTGATGAACAGGGAGGCCTGGCGTGCTGCGATTCATGGGGTCACAAAGAGTCGGACATGACTGAATGACTGAACTGAACTGAAAAGTATGGATATCTTTTTATTTCTTTGAATCTTCTTCAATTTCCTTTATTAGTGTTTTATATTTTTAGCATATAGATCTTTCACTTTCTTGGTTTATTCCTACAGTTTCTTTGTTGACATCATTTTAAACCAGACTTTTCTTTACCTTTTCTTTTTGATATTTCAACATTAGTGTAAAGAATTGTAACAGATTTATACATATTAATCTTTTATCTTGCTACCTTGATGAATTCCTTTACTAGTTCGAATATGTTTTGTATAGAGTCTAGTGTTTCCTCTATATAAGTATGATGTGATTTGCAGTGACAGTTTTACTTCTTACCTTCCAATTTGCTAGCTTTTTAAAATTTATTAAATGTAGGGTTTTAACTACATAAAAGATTTGACAGTGACATCCATCAGTCACTCAAAAAATTCAGTTTAAAAATATTTCTTCACCAACAAATGGTGCTGAAACAACTAGACAAACACCTCACCCCCCCAAAAAAAAAGTACACCAGAAATTACACACTTCACAATATTCAGTTCAGTTCAGTTCAGTTGCTCAGTTGTGTCCGACTCCCTGTGACCCCATGAATCGCAGCACGCCAGGCCTCCCTGTCCATCACCAAGTCCCAGAATTCACTCAGACTCACATCCATCAAGTTGGTGATGCCATCCAGCCATCTCATCCTCTGTCGTCCCCATCTCCTCCTGCCCCCAATCCCTCCCAGCATTAGAGTCTTTTCCAATGAGTCAGCTCTTTGCAAGAGATGGCCAAAGTCACAATAAATAACAGACCTAAATGAAAATGCAAAAATATAAAACTCCTAGAACATAGCATAGGAGAAAATCAAGATGACTTTGGGTATGGCAATGACTTTTTATACAAGATACCAAAGACATAACCCATGGAAGAATTATTAATAAGCTAGACTTCATTAAACTTAAAACAGTTCTGTTCTGTGAAAGACAACATTAAGAGAATGATGACAGTGCAGACTGAGAAAAAAAAATTTTCTAAAGACACAGCTGATAAAGAATTGTCATCTGAAACATTCAAATAATGCTTAAGTCTCAACAGTACAAAAACAATCTAATGAAAAAAAATTGGCCAAAGACACATTAATAGTTAACTCACAAAAATGTACACAGGTGGTAAACATGAGAAGATGCTCCATAGCATATATCATTAAGTGAGGTCGCTCAGTCATGTCCGACTCTTTGTGACCCCATGGACTGTAGCCTATCAGTCTACAGACAGCTCCTCTGTCCATGGGATTTTCCAGGTAAGACTGCTGGAGTGGACTGCCATTTTCTTCTCCAGGGGATCTTCCCAACCCAGGAATCGAACTTGGGTCTCCCACCTTGCAGGCAGATGATTTACTGTCTGAGCCACCAGGGAAGGGAAATGAAAATTAGAACAATAATTAGATACACATCTATTAGAATGGCCAAAACCCAGAAGAGTAACAATGCTAAATGCTGGTGCGGAGCTGGAACAACAGGAACTTTCATTCATTGCTGGTGATTTTGTAAAATGGTACAGACACTGTTCAGTTCAGTTCAGTCGCTCAGTTGTGTCCAATTCTTTGCGACCCCATGAATCACAGAACACCAGGCCTCCCTGTCCATCACCAACTCCCAGAGTCCACCCAAACCCATGTCCATCGAGTTGGTAATGCCATCCAATCATCTCATCCTCTGTCGTCCCCTTATCCTCCTACCCTCAATCTTTCCCAGCATCAGGGTCTTTTCCAGTGAATCAGCTCTTTACATCAGGTGGTCAAAGTACTGGAGTTTCAGCTTTAGCATCATTCCTTCCAATGACCACCCAGGACTTATCTTCTTTAGGATGGACTGGTTGAATCTCCTTGCAGTCCAAGGGACTCTCAAGAGTTTTCTCCAACACCACAGTTCAAAAGCATCAATTCTTTGGCGCTCAGCTTTCTTTATAGTCCAACTCTCACATCCATACATGACCACTGGAAAAACCATAGCCTTGACTAGACAGACCTTTGCTGGCAAAGTAATGTCTCTGCTTTTCAATATGCTGTCTAGGTTGATCATAACTTTCCTTCCCAGGAGTAAGTTTCTTTTAATTTCATGGCTGCGGTCACCATCTGCAGTGATTTTGGAGCCCAGAAAAATAAAGTCAGCCACTGTTTCCACTGTTTCCCCATCTATTTGCCATGAAGTGATTGGACTGGATGCCATGATGTTAGTTTTCTGAATGTTGAGCTTTAAGCCAACTCTTTCATTCTCCTCTTTCACTTTCATCAAGAGGCTCTTTAATTCTTCTTCACTTTCTGCCATAAGGGTGGTGTCATATGCATATCTGAGGTTATTGATATTTCTCCTGACAATTTTGATTCCAGCTTTTGTTTCCTCCATCCCAGCGTTTCTCATAATGTACTCTACATATAAATTAAACAAGCAGGGTTACAATATACAGCCTTGACATTCTCCTTTTCCTATTTGGAACCAGTCTGTTCCATGTCCAGTAGAAGACAGTATCCTTGGGAAATGGAACATCCCCTTAAGACATTATCCAGCAGCCATACTCCTTGTTATTTCACCAAAAGAGGTGAAAACTTCTGTTCACATAAAAACATGAACACAAATGTTTATAGCATCTTTACTCATAGTTGCCAGTGCTTGGAAGCAACAAAAATGTCCATTAGTAGGTGAATAGATTAATAAAGCTTGCCATATCCATAGTAATTACTATTTAGTGTGAAAAAGAAATGAACTATCAAACCATGAAAAGACATTGAGGAAACTTAAATGGATATTACAAGTGAAGTCAATTTTAAAAATTTTCATACCATATGATCCCAAATATATGACATTCTGGAAAAGACAAACCTATGGGGCCAGTGAAAAGGTCAAGTGTTGCCAGTGGGTTGGTGATGCAGAAGGTGATGAATAGGTGTAGCACATAAAATTTTTAGGGCGGTGAAACTTCTCTGTATGATAATATAATGGTGGATAAATATCATTATGTGTTTATTACCAACATACAGAATGTTCCACACCAAGAGTAAGCTATAGTGTAAATGAATCTTGGACAATTATGATATGTCAATGGAGATTCATTGATTGTCACAAGTGTACCACTCTGGTGGGGGATATTGATAATAGGGGAAGCTAGGCATGTGAAGGGTGAGGCAATATGTTAATCTTTATACTTTCCTCTCAATTTTCCTGTGAGCCTAAAACTGCTCTTAAAGATACTCATTATTTTTAAAAGAATATTCCTTGAGAATAACTAATAGAATAAAAATCTCCCTCTTTATAGCCAGTTACACTGAACCATTAGGCTTAGCATAACAAATACAGATTGTTGATTTTTTCTCATGAAAATATGAGGTGCGTATGGTCAAAGCTATGGTTTTTCTAGTAGCTATGTATAGATGTGAGAGTTGGACTGTATAGTCGAAGGTATGTGATATATGGATGTGAGAGTTGAACCATAAAGAAGGCTGAGCACTGAAGAATTGATGCTTTTGGACTGCAGTGTTGGAGAAGACTCTTGAGAGTTTCTTGAACTGCAAAGAGATCAAACCAGTCAATCCTAAAGGAAATCAATCCTCAATATTCATTGGAAGGAATGTTGCTGAAGCTGAAGCTCCAATACTTTGGCCACCTGATATGAAGACCCTAGTTGTTAGAAAAGACCCTGATTCTGGGAAAGACTGAAGGAAGGAGGAACGGAGACAACAGTGGATGAGATGGTTGGTGGCATCACTGACTCAATGGACATGCATTTGTACAAACTCCAGGAGATGGTAAAGAATAGGGAAGCCTGGCATGCTACAGTACATAGCGTTGCAAAGAGTCAGACACAACCTAGCACCTCAACAACAGCAACATATGAGGTGCTGGCCACTTCAAAGGTTATCTCCTACTCTTTATAACAACCTTCTGAGTTCAGTATCAAGCTCTCCATTTCACATATGAAGAAACTGAGATTCAAAGAAGTAACAGGTGGTAAGATGAAGCATCTTATAAATAGGGGAGTTGGGAACCAGTCTCAGACTTGTCTTGCTCTGAAGTCCATGCTCTGTAGACTACCCCACATTTGCCTTCCAGTTTAAAAGAAAGTAATGTTCTGAAGATAAGAGGGCTAGGTCAGAATAGGCAGTAAGTTTAACTAGCATGTTTTGCCCTACACACGGGATTCAAATATACTCAGTTCTCTCTTTTCTTCTCCCTCCAAATAATCACTTAAGCATCTACTTTTTATATTGATAGAGACCTCATAAGTCTGAGAGTGTTTCCTCTTACATGTGTTGTTATGATGGGATTCTAGGACATGGATCTGACTTCCAGATTTTAGAGGAAAAACTACTGAATTCTGATGAATCTATGAAGCTCTGTTCCATACTGCTCCCAGAGCTGCTTTTGAAAAGTTGCCCTGTGGAGGCCGCAGATAGTATTGGTTCTTTGATGTTCCATATCTTATTCTGGTCGCTTGGTTCTTCAAGGGAGGATAATTCTGCACTGTTAGGGATTGGAAGAAAGAAGTGACATAGGATGCCTGTATGTGGGGGAAAACAGATTGTTTATTTCTTTCAATCTTTCTGAAAGAGAAAGAAATTCTTTCTCAGAAGCCTCCCAGTAGACACTTTTACATTTCAGTGGTCAGAACTGCATCCTATACCAAACCTAAATAATCATTGGAAGTGGAAGTGAAATCTTCAATAATTGGCTGAGGTCCGTCAGAACATCAATGTTGGACCTATAATTGGGGCCAGTCTACTCTTTATGTAGGACTTCCCTGTAGCTCAGGTGGTAAAGAATCTGCCTGCAATGCAGGAGACCCAGGTTCGATCCTTGTGTTGACAGGATCCTCTGGAGAAGGGAATGGTAACCAACTCTAGTATTCTTGCCTGCAGAATCCCATGGACAGAGGACCCTGGCAGGTTACAATCCTTGAGATCACAAAGAGTCGGACACAACTGAACAACTAACACTGCTACTACTACTACCCTGCATGTGGTCATGCAGGAAATGACAGAACCTGGATGAAATAGGGGTTTTCTTAGTAAGAAGAAAGTTGAGGAAATAGTTTGGATAGTTACACAAAAGTATCTGCTATCAACATTAGTGGTGATCTGTTTAGAGTGAAGGAAGAAAAAAGATGGCAGCAGAGTGAACTGTGTAGGTTTTCTGAAATGTCATCCAAGTAGAAATTATTCTGCTTATTGTTTTCAATCCATTTTAATCTTTAATTAGTAGAGTGAAAGTCATTCAGTTGTATCTGACTCTGCGATCCCATGAACTATACAGTCTATGGATTTCTCCAGGCCAGGATAATGGAGTGGGTAGCCTTTCGCTTCTCTAGGGCAGCTTCCCAACTGAACCCAAGTCTCCACCTTGCAGGCAGATTCTTTACCAGCTGAGCCACCAGGGAAGCCCTAAGTAGCAGAAGCAGCAGTTTGTTTTGGAGAAAGCATATGTCAAGTTTGAAAGTTCTACTCTGCCGCAATAAGGCATATTACTTCTATTGTTTTTTAATATTTTTTATTAAGACATAATAGCTTTTATTATGAGAGTAACTACTTTTATATTATTATAACAAAACCTCTGGAGCAATTGAATATGGATAGCCTAAAGAAATTGCAAAACACAGACTGACTTGGCTACAAAGTTTGGTCTTATCTGTATTTGATATCCTTCTTCCAGTAAGATGCCTCAGAATAACAGAAAAGAAAAAAAACATTGACTAATCATTTAATATTAAAAGTGTCACTTAAAAATGAGTAAAATATTTGTGAACAAGTCATTTGTTATTCTGATAAGTGATTATGACTTAGTCTTATAGCCTAGAAATTATTTAATGCAGATTTCTTATTTGGAAAATTACATTTATTGTTAATTAGTAAAAGAAGAAAAAGCCAACTTAATTTTCTCACTAGTAAGATCAGAAAATTCTAGGTTTAAGTACACATTGCTTATTTTTAAATTTCTTCCATATTTCTACCCTTGTTTAACAGACATATGTATCACTGTGTAAGTGCGTCATTAAAACTAACTAGACATTTTTAGGGTAAAGGCTCATTTAATTTAAGAATAATATAAATATAGAACATGAAGATTAGCCCCAAAGGCATAATTGAGAATCCTGATTTCATCAGCTCATTTCTTCTTCTTCTTTCTATCCTCTTTCATCACTGGAATTAAATGAACATTAAAATTTAACGTAATATAATGCTCATTTACCATATTTGTGATTTTTGAGCTCATAAAATGTGCTTTAAAATATTTTGAGTAAGCTAATGATAAAGATGTACAAATGTAAAAGTAAGCATTTTTAAGTAATGGAAAGATACACAGTAGGCTCCTATGTGGCTCAGTTTTCAAACTTTTTAATGGCCCTTTAGTTTAATTAATATCCAGATTATTGGATGGGAGAGAGGAAGCCAGCCACATATATACCTGAAAATAAAGTTGCTGTCATACTTAGTTTCTCGTTGGCAGTCTCTCCCTCAGACCGACAGGGTAGCTTTCTCTTGTTTCCTACCACCATTCAGGTTGACAATTCACTGTGATTTTCTCAAAGAATTTTACAGTAATTACATTATTCAAGGCCCCCACTCTATTATCTAAGGCCTCATATTGATTGATTGATTTGTTTATTCACTGGAACCATTTTGGGCACTATAATTATTACCATTTTCTCAACGTCAGTAGTCCTAGAAACAAATGCACAGCATATAAATAATAAGCAGAAATCCAAGTAGGATAGAAGAACATTTATTTTCTAAAAGTGTCTCTGTTTTTGCACTTTTACATGTGCAAGATTTATAAATAGCCCCAGGGCACTGAGGGTTGAAAAGATAAAAGTATATGGCATTACCTATATAATATAGTCCTCCGTTTAATCATCTTAATTCTTATAAAACATTTTCTGTTGACTTTATTGATGAATTGTGGTATGCAATATTTATTTTAAATTTTTTATTTTTATGCCTTATCTTCCTTATATCTCCTTTTAAGTCTTCATTAAAGGATTATGGCCTTCAGATAATTCTACTAGTGTGCAACCTTCCAGGTGAATCAAAATGGTGTATAGTAGAACATTAAACAATTAAAGTCCACTGTTCCTTTCCATCATTGATTTTCTTTGCTCATTATTCTAAAATGTATTAATTTTAAAAGGCCACAATTATCTACATGTTGCTAGCCCACAGGTGTTAATATTAGCAATTAGATCCAGGAAACATTCATTGAGTACTTAATCTACACATGCTGCCCAAACTGTAATGAGTGGCTCTCCAGGGGGTTAGAGTGCAGATTCTGATTCAATACCTCTGGCACTGAGCTGTTCAGACTTCATTTCTAAACAGTTTCTATGTGATATTGATGTTACTGGCCCTTTGGGCTGCAATTGGAGTAGCAAGTCTATATGATTCTGTTCAAGGCCTTGTATTAGGTGCTTTCATATTTATGCCATTTTATTAATTTAACAGAATATGTAATAGATGACTGTCATTAAGCAGTGCTAAGTACTGTTCTGTCTTGGGAATACAGCAATGAGTGAAACAGTTAATTTGTTCTCGTAGAGCTTTCACTTTAGGAAGGTAAAGGGTAGACAATAAATAAATAAATGTATTATATTCAATGATGGGTAAGTTGTTCTGTTGCTCAGTCGTGTCCAGCTCTTTGTGACCCCATGGACTGCAGCACACCAGGCTTCCCTGTCCTTCACTATCTTCCAGAGTTTGCTCAAATTCATGTCCATTGAGTTGATGATGCCATTCAACAATCTCATCCTCTGTCACCCCCTTCTCCTCCTGCCCTCAGTCTATAGAGATAAATATATTATGGCATGGGGATAAATCACCAAATTAGGAGCTCTGGGGGATAAGGTATTGCAATTTTAAGTAGGGTAGCCAAAGAAGGCTTTGAAGAAGGCAACATTTAAGAAATTACCTGGTGGGAACACTAGCCATGAAGACGGGTGAAGAAAAATATAGGCAGAAAGACACAAAAGTTTGGAAGACATCTGTTCAGTTCAGTCACTCAGTTGTGTCCAACACATTGCGACCCCATGGACTGCAGCATGCCAGGCCTCTCTGTCCATCACCTACTCCCAGAGCTTTGTTCAAACTCTTGTCCATTGAGTCAATGATGCCATCCAACTATCTCATTCTCTGTCATCCCCTTCTCCTGCCTTCAATCTTTCCTAGCATCAGAGTCTTTTTAAATGAGTCAGTTCTTTGCATCAGGTGGCCAAAGTATTGGAGTTTCAGCTTCAGCATCAGTCCTTCCAATGAATATTCAGAACTGATTTCCTTTATTTATTTTTTTTTGTATTTATTTATTTTTTTACACGAACTCCCAAAATGAACCCCCCTCCCACCTCCCACCCCACATCTTCCCTCCAGATGGACTGGTTGGAGCTCCTTGCTGTCCAAGGACTCTGAAGAATCTTCTCCAACACCACAGTTGAAAAGCATCAGTTCTTCAGTGCTCAGCTTTCTTTCTTTATAGTCCAACTCTCACATCCATATATGAACCCTGGAAAAACCATAGCTTTGACTGGATAGACCTTTGTTGGCCAAGTAATGTCTCTGCTTTTGAATATGCTATCTAGGTTGGTCATAACTTTTCTTCCAAGGAGCAAATGTCTTTTAATTTCATGGCTTCAGTCATCATCTGCATTTGATTTTGGAGTCCCCAAAAGTAAAGCCTGTCACTGTTTTCATTGTTTCCCCATCTATTTGCCATGAAGTGATGGGACTGGATGCCATGATCTTAGTTTTCTGAATGTTGAGCTTTAAGCCAACTTTTGCACTCTCCTTTTCACTTTTATCAAGAGCCTCTTTAGTTCTTCGCTTTCAGCCATAAGGGTGATATCATCTGCATATTTGAGGTCATTGATATTTCTCCCAGCAATCTTGATTCCAGCTTGTGCTTCTTCCAGCCCAGTGTTTCTCATGATGTACTCTGCATAGAAGTTAAATAAGCAGGGTAACAATATACAGCCTTAACGTCCTCCTTTAGTGATTTGGAACCAGTCTGTTCCATGTCCAGTTCTAACTGGTGTTTCCTGACTTGCATACAGGTTTCTCAAGAGGCAGGTCAAGTGGTCTGGTATTCCCATCTCTTTCAGAATTTTCCACAGTTTGTTGTGATTCACACAGTCAAAGGCTTTGGCATAATCAATAAAGCAGAAGTAGATGTTTTTCAGGAATTCTCTTACTTTTTTGATGATCCGGCGGATGTTGGCAGTTTGATCTCTGGTTCCTCTGCCTTTTCTAAAACCAGTTTGAAAATCTGGAATTTCGCGGATCATGTACTATTGAAGCCTGGCTTGGAGAATTTTGAGCATTACTTTACTAGCATGTGAGATGAGTGCAGTTGTGCAGTAGTTTGAGCATTCTTTACCACTGCAATTCTTTGCAACATATCTCAAGTTAAAGAACATTCTTTATATACTCATTATCATATAGGCTATAGCTATATTATAAATTAAATATCTGTCATNAGAATTTTGAGCATTACTTTACTAGCATGTGAGATGAGTGCAGTTGTGCAGTAGTTTGAGCATTCTTTACCACTGCAATTCTTTGCAACATATCTCAAGTTAAAGAACATTCTTTATATACTCATTATCATATAGGCTATAGCTATATTATAAATTAAATATCTGTCATGTAAAACTCATATGCCCAGTAAAATTGTATAATCTTGTGTTTGAAAAGAGGTAAAATAAGTACCCGTATATGGCAATCTGGTGCTGTTTGACAGAAATTGTCAAAGGTAGATTTAAAAAACAAACAAAAACCCCAGAGTGCATGTGTGGATGCTCAGTCATTTTTGACTCCTTGCAACCCCCCTGAATTACAGCCCACCCAGTTCTTTTATCCATGAGATTTCCTAAACAAGAATACTGGAGTGGGTTGCCATTTCCTTCTCCAGGGGATCTTCCCAAGCTAGGATCATCTCCTTTGTCTCTTGCATTGGCAGGTGGTTTCTTTACCACTGAGCCACTTGGGAAGCCCTGAATCAGAGTACTGTGTTGTTATTAATCCCAGCTTCCTCATATCAGAGTCCCAGGAGGTCTTTCCTACTGCCTGGTCCTGGGAACAACAACACAAGGTGAGACATGTCTTGGGTCTTTTGGCCATAGAATCCCAAGTATGCACATAAATAAAACATGTATAGGATAACTCATGTTTGCCTCCAGTAATGTAGAGAATGTGTCCTCCTCATTGTGTTTGAGTCAAGTATTTACCAACTCATTATTGAAAGTATCTGGACAGTCAAAATACACTGTCCATTCAAGACCTTGGCCTTCTGTTTCACCATCAGAGACTAGACTTTGGATGACCAGTTTCCAACATGGGTGACGTGCTGCTGCCTTTTCTGACCTAAGGCACCAAATTCTGATAATAGTGGCAGATGACCAGGTCCTCTTCCCATTGATATGCCCTCACAGCTGTCTCTACTGCTTTAGCCATCTCCAGGTCCATATTTAATTTTGGCATCCCTACACTCCCTCTCAGTCTATCCAGGCCTGATGCATTCAACTGTGAAGTGCATTTGAATTTCCTAACTATATATTAAAAAGAAAAAGACTCCAGGAGAAAAGGCACTTGCTCAAGGGAACATGGAGGATAAATTTAAATTGTGATCTACTGACTCAAAGTCCAGCGTTCTATATACACCACTGCTTAAACCATGTCTAATTTCTAGTGACTTTATAAAGTCTAAATTTTCCTTGCCCAGGTATAGAGTTGCTAGTTCTGCAGATCTGTGTTCTAATCTCTTCTGCAATTCCTCACACATGCAATGATAACACTCAGTTGTACTAAGCTCACTGCTTTGGAAGAAGTAGACTGAAATAAGGAGGTTAATATAAAATCCACATTTTAAAATGAAGCAGAAATAATTGTAGTCTAAACAGTCAATGCTATTATATGGCAATCCAATAATATAGTAGTGAAAGTGTTAGTCACTCAGTCGTGTCTGACTCTGTGCCGCCCCTTGGACAGTATCCTGCCAGGTTCCTTTGTCCATGGGATTCTCCAGGCAAGAATAGTGGAGTGGGTTGCCATTTTCTTCTCCAAGGGGTCTTCCTGACCTAGGAATCAGACCTGGGTCTCCTGCATTCTAGACTGATTCTTTACAATCTGGGCCATCAGGGAAACTCAATATAGTAGTACTATTATACATTTTTAAAGCTTTGGATATCAAACATATTCAGCAATGTATTTCATATCCCAGGCACATTTCTATAAAATTTATTTACCAACACTGTTTGATAAATTACTTCAAAAGCATATTTATAAGGATAAATTAGCATATCAAAAACCTACAATCATTTTAATATTGAAAAGTGTCTTAAAAAAAAACACCTGAAAACATGTAAAACACTCTAGGAGAAAAATAGGTCAAGGAGCAGCATTCGTGGGGAAGAGAATTTGAGACTATACTAAAAGGGAGTGATCAATATAAAAATAAAATGTTGAAAATATCAAGGATCTTTGGAAAACTCAAATTTGATACAGAAAGAATATTAACAGATATTTACCTACCAGGAATTTTATAGTTTGTTAGAACAAGTCCTTATTTTGTTTTATGTTGAAATTTTTCTTTCTTTGTGTATTTAAGATGCATCTGAGGGGAGAGAAGCAATATTTAATACACCAGAGAGCATGTGTAGGATATGAGATTAGTAGAACAAGACCTCCTCTCTTTAACGCTATGGCGGTTAAACACAAGACTGATTCTTTACAATCTGGGCCATCAGGGAAACTCAATATAGTAGTACTATTATACATTTTTAAAGCTTTGGATATCAAACATATTCAGCAATGTATTTCATATCCCAGGCACATTTCTATAAAATTTATTTACCAACACTGTTTGATAAATTACTTCAAAAGCATATTTATAAGGATAAATTAGCATATCAAAAACCTACAATCATTTTAATATTGAAAAGTGTCTTAAAAAAAAACACCTGAAAACATGTAAAACACTCTAGGAGAAAAATAGGTCAAGGAGCAGCATTCGTGGGGAAGAGAATTTGAGACTATACTAAAAGGGAGTGATCAATATAAAAATAAAATGTTGAAAATATCAAGGATCTTTGGAAAACTCAAATTTGATACAGAAAGAATATTAACAGATATTTACCTACCAGGAATTTTATAGTTTGTTAGAACAAGTCCTTATTTTGTTTTATGTTGAAATTTTTCTTTCTTTGTGTATTTAAGATGCATCTGAGGGGAGAGAAGCAATATTTAATACACCAGAGAGCATGTGTAGGATATGAGATTAGTAGAACAAGACCTCCTCTCTTTAACGCTATGGCGGTTAAACACAGTGTCAATAGTCTAGGTAAATAGAAGACAGTTGACTGGCTGTCCTGTCTTTCTCATTACTGGTAAGATAGTGTGTCAACACTCTAATGGCCTTGAAGGATTTGTTTCTTTCTAGAGTTCAAATTGCAATTCTAAATAGAGATGAAGCAATGCACTTTCCAGTGAGGAAGAAATTTGAATTAGACAATAAAATAACAGATAACAGAAGTGTGTTCTAAATATAAAGTTTTATTTTACCAGAGTAAATTGTTGACAACATTCAAAGGGCCTTAGGCAATCAGACTTGATATGGAAAAGTAATATAAATCATAGGAACAAAGAAATAATAAAAAAATGAAGTATTTCATTCATTTGAGCAGGATTGGTAAGAGATACAATTTAATTTCAGTATGAGCACATGTGTGCATTCTGACTTTTGACACCTTGATGGAGGAGAGTATTAAAAGATTAGACAAACTAAAATTCATTGTGTAAAAAATTTTTCCAACCTGGGTCAGTTCAGTTCAGTTCAGTTGCTCAGTCGTGTCCGACTCTTTGCAACCCCATGAATTTGCAGCACGCCAGACCTCCCTGTCCATCACCAACTCCCGGAGTTCACTCAGACTCATGTCCATTGAGTCAGTGATGCCATCCAGCCATCTCATCCTCGGTCGTCCCCTTCTCCTCCTGCCCCCAATCCAACCTGGGTAATGAATATAAAAGCACATTTTTTTTTTCAATTCCCAGTGATAAATTTAAATGATGGATGATCACACAGTGATGTCATCCAAGCCCGATCTGTAAATATCATCTAGAATATGGAAGATTCCTAGTTTTATCTCTTCTTCCTAGGTCTCTTTCTTCCTCTCCTGAAATATAGACTCAGATATTATGTTGCCTACTTTATTATTATTTTTATATTGCCTACTTTAAAACGTACATTGAATATCTGATACAAATCTTAAATTTAAAACAGAGTTTCTGGTCATCTCTCTCCAAAACCTGTCCGTCTCACAGTCTTCCCCATATCAGCAGATGACAGCTCCATTCCTCCTCTGCTGAGTCCTAAGCCTTGGAGTCATCTTGATTTTTCTCTTTGTTCATATCTACAAAATTTGACCACCTTTCAACATCTCCATTGCTACTACCATGTTCTGAACCCCATCACTTGTCAATTAGAAAAGCTCCTAATGGATTCCTCTTGATCTCTTTCCATCTTGCCACTCATCTCCCAACACAGTCTCTCCTTAATACCATATCCACGGTGATTCTTTTATGACCTAACTCAGACCATAACAGTCATCTGCTCAAAACCTCCAATCTATCTCTAAACACACACTCACACAGCAAAGGCAAAGGCTATTCAATGGCATATACAAGGCCCCAGGGGTCTGCCTTCTTTGTTATTTCCCTGACCTCATCTCCTACTGTCTACTCTTTTGTATACTCCTCTCAAGCTATCCTGGCTTCTTTACCTTTTTCTTAAAAAGTAAAGAAAGTTCCACCATAGGACATGTGCAGTTGATGTTCCTATTTTGGGGGATGCTCTCTCCCAGATAACCTCATGACTAGTTCTCCAACTTTCCTTCAACTTTGCTCACGTATCATCTGATCAATGAAATGTATCATGACCACTCTATTTAAAATTCATTTTATGTGCCTGGAGCATCATTAACAAATCAAAAAAGAACAAAAACAAAACACCAAGGAAGAGTGACATTTAAAGACAGTATATAGATGATGTAATAATAAATATTGTTTAAAAGATGGTATTATGGGAATAAAAAGAACATTCAGCATTCAGGACAAAGCTTAAAAATATTGTCCACTGGGCATCCTTGTCTTGTTCCTGACTTTAGGGGAAATGCTTTCAATTTTTCACCATTGAGGATAATGTTTGCTATGGGTTTGTCATATATAGCTTTTATTATGTTGAGGTATGTTCCTTCTATTCCTGCTTTCTGGAGAGTTTTTATCATAAATAGATGTTGAATTTTGTCAAAGGCTTTCTCTGCATCTATTGAAATAATCATATGAAACTGGAGCCAATTATACAGAGTGAAGTAAGCCAGAAAGAAAAGCACCAATACAGTATACTAACACATATATATGGAATTTAGAATGATGGCAATGATAACCTTGTATGTGAGACAGCAAAAGAGACACAGATGTATAGAAGAGACCTTTGGACTCTGTGGGAGAGGGAGAGGGTGGGATGATTTGGGAGAATGGCACTGAAACATGTATACTATCATGTAAGAAATGAATCACCATTCTAGGTTTGATACAGAATACAGGATGCTTGGGGCTGGTGCACTGGGATGACCCAGAGAGATGATATGGGGAGGAAGGTGGGAGGGGGGTTCAGAGTTGGGAACTCATGTACACCTGTGGCAGATTCATGTCAATGTATGGCAAAACCAATACAGTATTGTAAAGTAAAATAAAAAAAATAAAATTAAGAAAAAATATTGTCCATAATAATAACCTGCATTGACCCATAGGTCCTCCAGCTCTATTCTTGCCCCACCCAAGATTGCTGTTATGTAGCTTCCAGATTTACCACGCCCTTGATTTCTTTTATATAATTATGTCACATTTATACATGTTATAGTTATTTTAGTTGCACTTAACCTTATACCAAGACAACATAGTACATGTAATTTTGTATGTATCTTATCACATAGTTTTATTGTAAAATTTATCTGATACTATAGTTTACTTATATTATAGTTTGCTGCTGCTAAGCCACTCCAGTCGTGTCCGACTCTGTGCGACCCGATACACGGCAGCCCGGTGGGCTCCCCCATCCCTGGGATTCTCCAGGCAAGAATACTGGAGTGGGTTGCCATTTCCTTCTCCAATACTACAGTTTAGTTGTTCAGTAATGTTTAATTTTGTTTATATTCTGCAGTTAACATCTATTCTCCTGATGTCTATTCAAGATAATGAATATTTGAGCTGTTTCACTCTTTTGTTATTATGAATGTNAAAAGAACATTCAGCATTCAGGACAAAGCTTAAAAATATTGTCCACTGGGCATCCTTGTCTTGTTCCTGACTTTAGGGGAAATGCTTTCAATTTTTCACCATTGAGGATAATGTTTGCTATGGGTTTGTCATATATAGCTTTTATTATGTTGAGGTATGTTCCTTCTATTCCTGCTTTCTGGAGAGTTTTTATCATAAATAGATGTTGAATTTTGTCAAAGGCTTTCTCTGCATCTATTGAAATAATCATATGAAACTGGAGCCAATTATACAGAGTGAAGTAAGCCAGAAAGAAAAGCACCAATACAGTATACTAACACATATATATGGAATTTAGAATGATGGCAATGATAACCTTGTATGTGAGACAGCAAAAGAGACACAGATGTATAGAAGAGACCTTTGGACTCTGTGGGAGAGGGAGAGGGTGGGATGATTTGGGAGAATGGCACTGAAACATGTATACTATCATGTAAGAAATGAATCACCATTCTAGGTTTGATACAGAATACAGGATGCTTGGGGCTGGTGCACTGGGATGACCCAGAGAGATGATATGGGGAGGAAGGTGGGAGGGGGGTTCAGAGTTGGGAACTCATGTACACCTGTGGCAGATTCATGTCAATGTATGGCAAAACCAATACAGTATTGTAAAGTAAAATAAAAAAAATAAAATTAAGAAAAAATATTGTCCATAATAATAACCTGCATTGACCCATAGGTCCTCCAGCTCTATTCTTGCCCCACCCAAGATTGCTGTTATGTAGCTTCCAGATTTACCACGCCCTTGATTTCTTTTATATAATTATGTCACATTTATACATGTTATAGTTATTTTAGTTGCACTTAACCTTATACCAAGACAACATAGTACATGTAATTTTGTATGTATCTTATCACATAGTTTTATTGTAAAATTTATCTGATACTATAGTTTACTTATATTATAGTTTGCTGCTGCTAAGCCACTCCAGTCGTGTCCGACTCTGTGCGACCCGATACACGGCAGCCCGGTGGGCTCCCCCATCCCTGGGATTCTCCAGGCAAGAATACTGGAGTGGGTTGCCATTTCCTTCTCCAATACTACAGTTTAGTTGTTCAGTAATGTTTAATTTTGTTTATATTCTGCAGTTAACATCTATTCTCCTGATGTCTATTCAAGATAATGAATATTTGAGCTGTTTCACTCTTTTGTTATTATGAATGTTAGCATTCTTGTTTCCTTTTACAGATTCTCTCTTATAAAATTCTAACACTTTGTAATCTATTCTTAATTTGCAAGTTCTAAAATTAGTCTGAAATATGATGCCTGGAGTAATGTCAAGGTCATTCCAAAAGATCTCTCACCCTCTGTATTGGGCACCTGACTTTCATAAGGCTGCCTGCCTCCAGAGGGCTCATTACAAAGGGGCTCTCTATGCAGCTGGCAGAGAATTACTCATAATGGTAGCCTTACACCCTCAAACCTTCTCAGAACCCCAGCCTTCGCTCCCAGACTCTGCTCCACCACTCACCACATCCTTCTGAGACTTTGCTTTGGTGTTCAAGGTAGCAGAGATAGGAAAGAAATTTTTGCTCCCTCTGGACTGGGTGGGAAGAAGCAGGTTCATAGCAGTGAGGACAGATTCCAGACTTCTCTGTCTGGAAACTGGAAGCCATGTGTTTCTACCAAAATTGTATATAGCATGTTCTAGCTGTCTTTTAGTTACTAAATACTGTTAGCACTATAAATCAGCTATATTATTTCTTGAAAAATGAATTCTGCATCCAAAATAACCTATTTACAAGCGACCTTTTGGAACATAACCTGTTTACAAGTTAGGGACTCTCAGTAATGCATCCCAGAGTTAACTGCAAATAGTTTTTCATTATCTGTTGCTATGGATCATCTGCTTCATTACTCTTCTTCATTAGCACAGATAATAGAGACCTAAATGAATTACTGCTTTCAAGCATATCCATTTCTTTTGTTCTGTATTACACACATTTCCTTGAGTCCTTAGCATCACTTCCAGCTTGATGTTTTAGTTCTGATTTTGAATATAAAACTCATTCTTAATGAGTTAATGGAGGTCAATAACTAATGACCTCCATAAAATGCCAGTATACAGACAAGCTGAGTAAGTTATGCCTCCTTTATCAAACAGACATTTACTAAGAGTCAACTCAGAGTAAATGCAGTGTCAAAAACAGTAGGATACATAGAACTAGAGCATGTTTTCTGTAGTTTATTGATACATAGAACTAGAGCATGTTTTCTGTAGTTTATCAAATATTTTTTGAAAACCTGTCATGTATAAGACACATCTCTAGGTGTTAGGAATATATACCTACCAAGCAATAGACTTAGTTCCTGAACTAATGAGCTTCCTTTCAAGAGGGGGAGGAGGACAAACAATTTTAGAGTAATGTGTGCAGAGTAGTGTATAAAACTGACCAAGTGATAATGAGCTCATGTAATACAGGGGAGGGATTCCTTTTGGTCTTATGGTCAGAGATATCATTTTTGAGAAGTAATATTTGACATGAGATCTGAATCTTGAGATGGAGTCAATCATGGGAAGAGAGGGACAAAAGTGCTCCCAATAGAGAAGATCAAGTGTGAAGTCCTTGAATTTGAAACAGGTCTGGTGTGCTCCAAGGACAAAAAGTTCAGCCAGGGCCCAAATTATAGGAATTCCATTAAAAAAAAAAAAGAGAAACACTGTAACAGTTGATAAAGTCAATACTGTGCTACTAACAAAGAAATCTGAACGTGAAAATGATGATGTGATGGACAAGATGTAAGACTTCAGTTCAGTTCAGTCGCTCAGTCGTGTCTGACTCTTTGCGACCCCATGAATTGCAGCAAGCCAGGCCTCCCTGACCATCACCAACTCCTATTTTTTTTTACAACCGAGCCACCTGGGAAGCCCCTGTATGCACTATGCAAGGCAGTAAAAAATAAATAAATAAATACAAAAACTGAGTAGTACAGGAGTTCAGAGGACTCTCAAAGAGTTATATTTAAAATAGATAGTAAAAGCCAAAAGATTTGGACTGAGTCTTGAATAGACAGGAATTACATAATCACAGAGTAAGTATATGAGCAAACTATATATACAGTAAGGAAACATATGCGATGATTGGTGAGTACTGCAGCTAAAATATTATATATCAACAGTTCCTAAAGTATGCCCTCAGGTCATCAGTATCAGTTGCTCAAAATTTGAATTCTCAGGTCCCATCCCAGGCCTACAGAATCAGAAACACAAAAATCAGTTTCAACAAACCCTCCAGGTGATTCTGATATACAAAAAAATTGTGAGCCCCTCATAAAAGAAGCTGGTGTAAGAAAAATCTATAACAGCAGGCAATATCTACAGTTCTACTGTTTGGAAAAGCCATAAAAGTTATTTAGGATAAAAATCAATAATATTAGTGGCTTCCCAGGTGGCTCAAATAGTAAAGAATTCAACTGCAATGTGGGAGACCTGGGTTCAATCCCTAGGTTGGAAAAGTCCCCTGGAGAGGTGAATGGCTGTCTCTTATACACATCTAGATGTGTATAAGAGACAGCACTCACGTCCATCGAGTCCGTGATGCCATCCAGCCATCTCATCCTCGGTCGTCCCTTTCTCCTCCTGCCCCCAATCCCTCCCAGCATCAGAGTCTTTTCCAATGAGTCAACTCTTCGCATGAGGTGGCCAAAGTACTGGAGCTTCAGCTTTAGCATCATTCCTTCCAAAGAAATCCCAGGATTGATCTCCTTCAGAATGGACTGGTTGGATCTCCTGGCAGTCCAAGGGACTCTCAAGAGTCTTCTCCAACACCACAGTTCAAAAGCATCGATTCTTCGGCGCTCAGCCTTCTTCACAGTCCAACTCTAAATGATGTGTGCATGACTATGACTAGACTATGTTGATGGGTAGGTTCATCTCAGACTTAAAAATAGCACATATTAATCCTTAATAACAATATTTCTATTCCCAAGATAATAATAGCTGACATTTATTGATATTTTATTGCATGCCAAGTGCTCTTCAAAGCATGGGAGATGTAGCTTACTTAATCTTTATGTTTCCCTATGAGAAGATCCTGAGAAAGTATATCTGTTAATATATGAGGGATGTTTTGCACAGATAGGCTATGGAATCTGCCCGAAGTCAGATAGAACGTTCCTGATGGCTCTCGGGCCCAAATCCACACAGTCTGATTCACTACTGTTGTCAATAATCTAGAACTTGAGTTGCAATCAGTTGCAAAACTGGCACTATTTTATGTTTGCTTGCATCTTCATGTAAACACCTTTTGCAATGTGACTTGGACCTTACTTTCATGTAGAAGTGGAGTCTATTGCTCCACCCTAGGAATCTGACTTTGACCATGGGACTGACTTTGGCCAAAGGGATGTTACCACACTTGAGCCAGGAAGAGGCTGGAATAGTGCTTACATACATTGGCAATTGCCCTCACTTGCTGCACTTGAGCACCCTATGGCCACCACATGTGACCAAGCCTGGAGTAGTCTACTAGCTGATGAGTAGGAGATGCCCACTTACTTGCATTATCCCTGCTGATAGCCACGCCACCACCAGGCATACAAATGAGACTTTGCTATGTCTGATTGACAACAGATGTCAGAGTGAGCCCAGCCAAAACCATATAGAACATACTTGCTCCATCTCAGTTGAGCTGAACCCAAATTGCTGAACCGTGGAATTGTTAGCAAATAAATAGTTGTCATATCAAAGCACTAAGACTTGGAATAGTTTGTTACACAGAAAAAACTTAGCTCTTCTACAGACCACAGTAAAATGATGGTTTCAGGGTATTTGAAGACATTTAACAGACATCCAGTTCTCCTTTGTGTATGAAGATGCTTTCATTCTGTCTTCAAAAAAAAAAAAAATAGAGGGAGCTGATCAAAGTGTGCTGTGTTCATGATTGTTTGCAGGGCCAATAACAGTCTTAAGCTGTTATGTCCCAAAGACCATGACATTTGATAAAGCACACAGTTAGTAGAGTTATACTTCTAGCCAACCTCATCTGCCATATTTTCTGGTATTTAGCTTCAAAGTATAATCAAATACTTTGGCCACCTGATGTGAACAGCTTACTCATTGAAAAAGACGTTAGTGCTGGGAAAGATGGAGAAGGCAATGGCCACCCACTCCAGTACTCTTGCCTGGAAAATCCCATGGACAGAGGAACCTGGTAGGCTGCAGTCCATGGGGTCTCTAAGAGTCGGACACGACTGAGTGACTTCACTTTCACTTTTGACTTTCATGCAGTGGAGAAGGAAAGGGCAATCCACTCTAGTGTTCTTGCCTGGAGAATCCCAGGGATGGTGGAGCCTGGAGGGCTGCCATCTATGGGGTTTCACAGAGTCTGATACCACTGAAGTGACTTGGCAGTAGCAGCAGCTGGGAAAGATTGAAAGCAAAAGAAGAAGGGGATGATAGAGGATGAGATGGTTATATAGCATCCCTGACTCAATGGACATGAATTTGAGCAAATTCTAGGAGACAGTGGAGGACTGAGGAACTTGGTGGGCTACAGTCCACAGGGTTGCAAAGAATCAGACATTACTTAGTGAGTAAACAGCAACAACAATAATCAAATAGCACCACAAGAATATTGATGATGAACTGTACAGCTGGTGTCAACATGAAAGCTTAGATGGTTTCATCAATGCTGTTTTAAAATACTTTGCATATTAAAATTCATCATGGACATCTTTTGACCAAAGAAAATATATTAATGTCTAAGAAAAGATAGTGGCCCATAAGAATATGTCAGCCACCTCTGAAGGAAAACAAGAAGTATCTAGTATGTGGTTAGAGCATGAAGTAAGCAAGATCTTTCTTGCTTTACTGTTAAGGGCTTTTACTGTTACTGCTTTCTGTTACTACTAACTCAAGTAGTACATTCCCCAGAAGATTCGCTTATCTGTTCAAACATTCCAACCTCTGTTTGGCCTGCGAGGTTTATACCAACATTCAACTCGTAGATTTAAGAATGCAGTGTTACTATTGATGGAAACTGGTATCAAGCAATATTCATTAGAATGAAGTTCAAATTTATTGCCATGGCACATTATCTGGTTCCAAAAGACACCTATGACTGTTGCCATGTGGCTTGTTGCTAGGATTCAGAAGAAGGTGAGAGTTACTGTGGTACTGCCCATTCAGCAGGAGTCATGAATAGCAATGAGCACAAGTTAGGACAAGTGGGCTTCAAAAGAGGCAATTTCATAAATGTGAGGGCATGCTGAGGTCAACAAGATGTCTCTAATGTCACAAAAATCACAAGATGAAAGAAAACGAGAATGACTCATGAAAATGAGTTGGAGTGGAACTGAAAAATAAAATGCTTTAATATTTTTAAAAGGATTCACTTAAGCAAAAGTTGAATACTTGGACCATAGTCAATTCAGTCACAAAGACAGGAGTTGATATTGTATCATTTTGTGCTATGTATGTACACCATGTCTCCTTCACTAAATCTGTTTTTAAGCATGGCTCAATGGCCGCAGTAAAAAACTCTCTGAATGGAGCTTTTTCTCATCTTCAAAAATAAAAATTCAAAGACAGTATTATTGATAAGAGCCTCTACTTTTCTTGTTCACCTCATTATTATAATAAGATGACTACATAAATTATTTAACAGATTTCCCATATTTTGTTTTGAGGAGACAAAATAATATTTCATACATATGGTTTTAGGCAGCGTACCGTTTCACTCTAAAACCATCTGCCCTGCATAATTGCTTTTCATTGTTTTTGTCAGTCTCAAGGTACCCTGAGACCAGCATATCCACAAGTAATTCATGGGGCAATGATAATCTCTGTGGGACAAATCTTATAAAACCTGTATCAGACATGCAAAATGATAATGATACAGCTAAGATTTTCTTTCCATGCTATGTTCTAAGGACTCTTTGGAGTCACAAGAGGAAGGAAATATTTTTGTTTGGTTACATGTTTTTGGAAAAATTATGGTTGGTTTACAATGATGTGTTGCTTTCAGGTGTACAACAAAAATAATTCAGTTATATTGGGTTGGCCAAAAAGTTCATTCAGGTTTTGTCTATAAGATTTTAAAAACATTTTGGTCCAGCCCAATACATGCTTAATTGTTCACAACATTTTAAATGCAATAATTTAAAAAACTAAAAATACAAAAAGAGCTTTACAACAGACTTTCATAAATTTTTTTTGATGTGCTTGTCTTTATAAGATCCCTTTAAAAGGGATCTTTTCCACCTTCTAGCTTATTGATAAAGAGACTGAGGTTACACAGAGAGCACTATATTTTTGAATGATAGAGGACAAGAACTTGTTATTTCCAATCACTCTAAAATAGATGTAATTTTCAACTCCTAGCTTCATGAAGAGAGAGATCAAGTGTATGGAAGTTCTGGGCTTGCATCATTTAAAAAGCTTCATTTTTATTTGTTTTATATGTTAAGGTTTTGTATAACCATTTTCCACCGAAAAAAATAAAGGTGACACCTTCATTCTAAGCTGCAATACTGGGTAAAATGACTATATTGCTACTTATTGTTTTATGAATAATAACTGGAAACATGTTAATGTAGATAAGGGCTTCTCAGGTGGCTGAGTGGTAAGGAATCCACCTGCTGATGCAAGAGACAAAGGAGATGTGGGTTTCATCTCTGGGTGGGGAAGATCCCCTGGAGAATGGCAACCCACTCTAGTATTCTTGTCTGGGAAATCCCATGGACATGGAGCCTGGTGGGCTACAGTCCATGGGGTTGCAAAGAGTCAGGCACAAGTGAGTGGCTGGCCACAATAATGCAGGTGAAGTAGATACATAAGAAAAAAAGTGAATAGTCAGCATGTTTAAAGTAAATCAGACCAAAATAAATCCCAGGATGATAGAATTACTCTTAACAGTCTTCCTATTTTACCTGGTGTATCAAATAAATAATGCATTTGCTTACAGAAGGTGTATATTGACTTCATTGCTTGCCTGGCATTTTAGGGAAAATTTGACACTGATTGCACAATTCAAAAGCCTCTTAAAATAAATTGAAAAAAGAGGGAAAAAACTAAATTTCAGTTTTGATTGCTATTCAAATGTAAACATTTTCCATCAATAGCTAATTTTCTATGTGAGTATATAGCATCTTTGCCTTATTTTGCTGTTTTATTCTTACTATAGTAAAATAATTAGATATACATGCAATAAAGATTTAAAATATGAGGATCTCATGTTTGTGTTACTCTGCAAAATTTCAAGATAGTTAATGACCATTTCCTATTCAGTTCAGTTCAGTTCAGTCGCTCAGTCATGTCAGACTCTTTGTGACCCCATGAATCGCAGCACGCCAGGCCTCCCTATCCATCACCATCTCCCGGGGTTCACTCAGACTCACGTCCATCGAGTCCATTTCCACTTCTAGCCCTGGTCTTGCCTGCCAAAATATGATTGACTGGTTAGCATTACATCTCTCTTGACCTCCTACAGCCCAGAGATCAGCCATCTAGGCACCATGGTCTGGCCACATAAGCTAGAATCCCAGCTCTGCAGCTGCTAATGGTGTAATGCTGTCAACATCCAGGCAATTCCTCTTTCTTCTCAGCCATCCTTTGTGTACACTATGTTGTGTCAATCAGATGCATATGTTTTCACAAGAGGCCAATCAAACAGAAACTATTTGCATATATGATGATGCCATATGTGACTCTATCCTTTTTGCCATTTCTTTCTTGGAAAATGCATACACCAGAGGCATTTTACCCACACATTTCTAGGCTATCCACCATTTTAAACATCACCAGGGATGTGAGATTCTTGATGAGATGCTAGCAAATTGTCAACAAAGTTCCAAGTGGTTTTCTTTTACCACACACAAGTCACACTGTTCTTAGCTTCATGGTAATGAGGTGTCAGGTTTAGGCAACCACTCTGCATCCACTTTCAAGGTAAAATTCCAAGGAGATGATAAAATAAGGAAGTAAATCCCTCTGATTCTTAGTTTCTGAAATCTAACCTCTGATGATCATTTAGTGTAACTGAATCTTGAGTTGGGCAAGTGCTTAGCATATTGTCTTTGCTGACACCTGTATAAATTAGTGCTTAAAGTAAGAAAAGGAAGAATGTTGGTACAATGTGTGGTTATTGGCCAGCTGACCAAAGAATGCCTGAGTTCTCTGGTGCTAACGCCCCAGTCTCTCCAAATTTATTAAGGGAGCTATAGCAAATAAGGCATAAGGGGTTGTTCTATTATTAACTGTGATTTTTCTAAGAATCTTTCAAAGTTCTGGTAAATACTGGTTGGAGAACATAATTTTAATTCCTTATCTAAGTGGTCATAATATGCAACCTCAAATCCTGTTCTTAGAAGCTTGCCATTGTTTAGCTGAATAAATAGGCAGACATTTAAAGTGATAAGCACACTTATCACACACAGAGACTGTATAATACACACACACATACACACACACACTTTTAATGCACGAGACCCCTTACATAAGTGCCCTAGAATTTGAATATTTATCCAATGTGTAAAGTGCTCTACTGTCTTTTGGAGAAATAAGAATGAAGGTCACAGAATTTCAACCATATTCTCTTAGCATAAAGAGTAGAACAAGAGCTCTACACGATCCTATTCATTTTCTTCTTCTAAACCATATAATTGCAAAGGATTTGAAATGACTTATTATCCATTTACTTTGCTTACCTCTGATCGGTTTTGTTGTTGTTTTGTTGTTTTTCCTCCTGACTGTATTGGATCTTTGTTGCTGCACAAACTTTCTATAGTTGTGGTGAGTGGGGGCTACTCTTGGTTGCGGTGTACATACAGGCTTCTCATTGCAGCGGCTTCTCTCGTTGCCGAGCATGAACTCTAGGGCACGTGGGCTTCAGTAGTTGCAGCACCTAGGCCCAGCCTTGCAGTTCTCAGGCTCTAGTGGCACACTGACTTAGTTGCTCCAAGGCATGTGGGATCTTCCCGGATCAGGGATTGAACCCATTTCTCCTGCATTAGCAGGTGGACCGTTGTCTATTCCTACTTTACCAGCCATCTAGTATTTTTTCAGATTAAATTATTATGCTCTTACTAGTTAATGCAAGTTACCAAGTTCTGTATTGTGGACTTTAGAAAGCGCAGTTTTCAGTAGTTGAAGAGTAGGTACCAAGATACAGCCCCTATGGCCCTTTTCTGTATTCAGATCAAGTGCATTTCTCTTTCAATCTGCTCTATTGTAATCTTTCTTTGCAATTTCTCTAATATCTATTGCATATTACCAATGTTTTTCTATCATTCTAAATCTATATGGAGTTTAACTTTCTTGTTGGTAATTTTTATCTCATAGTTCAAATATGAACAAGTAAAAAACTCTGTTCTGATTTATGTAAGAAATATCAAGAAATATTTCTGAGGAGATTGAAACATTGTGCTATATGACATATTTCCATGTTTACAGACAGCTCAGAAATAAATAATATTTTTATTTTATTAAAACATTGCTTTTTCTTAATAAAGTATAAAAATCCCTTTTGTCCTTGCCAATAAATAATTAAATCTTTCATCAAGCTTCCTCTCACTTCAAACTACACAGATGAAAACACTGTTCTATAAATCCCAGTTATTGAAGTATCATAATAGTGAAATCAATGTCTTAGAAAAAAATAAATCTATCCAGCATCTCTTTAATAACCACTGAATAGCAAAATCTACAGGGAAATATTTTCCCTATTTTCCACAGGATGTACTGAATCAGAGTATTTTCATTAAATCTAATATGAAATGACAGAACGTAGAGAAGAGGAGAATGCCACTTGTTTATTTTACTTATTTTTGCCACATATCAGATATTGATAAAGCAATTTTAAGAGATGTATGCATGATATAATACAGTGAAATTGACTTTTCTTCTTCATAACCACATGTGCATTTTTATATCTCCAGCAATATTCTTTTTGAATAGCTACCTGCAGTTAATTTTAAGTTCCCATTGATCTTCGGTAGCCTAGACAAGTGAAAGTGATGATAAAGCAGACAGACTGAATTATCAGCATACCAAGTAGGATGTGAAAACTTGGTCATGCACACGTTTGAGATATATTCATCTCTGATAATGTATAGTGACAGACACAAAATTTAAAAATATATTGCATGTTTTTCAAGTCAGAACAGATCACAGTGTGAAAAATTACTGTTTGTTTTCCTTCTTTGGTGAGATTGAACCACATAGACATTTAATTAAAATAACAACAATCAGGGAAGCCATGAAAAACAGCTCCAATCATCCTCTATATTTAAGTGTAGCCAATAAGAATGATTAAGAGATCTCAAATAAAATTGTCTAAACGTTAAACTTATGTATACACCACTAAAAACATTTTTCAAGGCTCACCACTCTGAGTGGACGTGGAGAGGGAAAATATTCCTATGTATAATTCAATGTGAATTCAAGGTAGTAAATTGTACACAGAATTTCTGAAAGAGATTTAGTCAGGGAAGCAGATGGATCAAACTGAGTCATGTTAGACAGGATAAATATTATGGTTCTTCTTCTGCCATAGAAAATAGGAAAATCATAGAGCTACATTGCCGGTGGTTTTTGAAAATTGGCAGCTACTTTTAGCTAGAAAAGACTTGGGAAGTATTTCACTTTTTTCTTTAAAGGTTTTGAAATGGGTTTTTTGTCAAGAAATATCTTCTGTGATCATTCTAACTAAATACTAACTAGAATCAATCTTAGGCCTCAATCCCATATCTTTCCTAGGCGTGGACTGGTTTATAGAGCTCTTATTGACAAACAGTAAAGTGCCAATTTATGACTCTCTATGGCTAAATGGAAATAAAAATAAGAAAAGCCACTGCATGAGGAAAAGCAATTTTAAAGTAAAAAGATAGTCCAAGTGAAAAGAAAGAAAAACACTGAATTGTGGTGAGTCAGCAACATGCTCGAAATGAGAGGAGAAAAAGTAATTTAAGCAAAGAATAGCGAGATTCTCATCACCTGTGTCACAGTTAGAAGGTCAAATAAAGAATTTAAGCATTTCCTTTTTGAAAGCATAAAGTGTTTCCCACAATCTTTTTTATTATTTATATCTTACTATTACGTGGGGTTTTGGCAGTGCTGTTTCTGGTCAGTATCTTCTCTTTCCTTGAGAACTGTCATTCTTCCAAGGATGAGCCAGAGCCAGATTCTGTAACAGTTCTGTCTTGACTGCAGACATCACACTTAAACTTGGCTTTCAGTGACTATCAAGTTGATAGTTTGAAATCAACCATACTGAAAATATTTATGCCATTAGAACACTGCAGATACTTCAAATGAAGTTTTCTCTTCTTCTAGAAAGCCAACTGTCAATCATTTGTCTAGATACCACTGCCCTATTGAAGGCTGCTGCTGCTGCTAAGTCACTTCAGTCGTGTCCGACTCTGTGTGACCCCATAGACGGCAGCCCACCAGGCTCCCCCATCCCTGGGATTCTCCAGGCAAGAATACTGGAGTGGGTTGCCATTTCCTTCTCCAATGCATGGAAGAGAAAAGTGAAAGTGAAGTCACTCAGTCTGTCCGACTGTTAGCGACCCCATGGACTGCAGCCCACCAGGCTACTCCGTCCATTGGATTTTCCAGGCAAGAGTACTGGGGTGGGGTGCCATTGCCTTCCCCGTATTGAAGGCTAGAGAGGCATAATGCTTAGAAGAGATTAAACTTAAATTTTTTTTATCTTTTAATAGAAGTATAGTTGATTTACAGTGTTGTGTTTCACATGACAGGAAAGTGATTGTTATACATATCTATATAACTGAACATATATACATATATATACATATATATTTGTTCAGATTCCTTTCCCTTATAGGTTATTAGAAAATAATGAGTTTAATTCTCTTTGGTATACAATAGGCCTTCGATGGTTACCTATTTTATATATATATGTGTGTAAATATATATATATATATATTTGGTTGTCTATATCTGGGAGTCTTTCTGTTTTATATATAAATTAATTTGTATCTTTTGTTTTTTTAGATTCCACATATAAACCACATCATATATTTGTCTTTCTGTCTGACTTACTTCACTTAGTATGTTCATCTCTAGGTCAATGTATATAGTACCTTTCTATAGTGCTTAGATGCTCAGTCGAGTCTGACTCTATGTGACCCTGTGGACTGTAGCCTGGCAGGCTCCTCTGTCCATGGTATTCTTCTGACAAAAATACTGGAGTGGGATGCCATTTCCTCCTCCAGGGCATCTTCCCAACCCAGGGATCAAACCCACATCTCTTGTGTCTCCTGCATTGGCAGGCAGATTCTTTACCACTAGCACCATCTAGGAAGTGAGTCCATCTATTTGCATTATTTCATTCTTTTTTATGGCTGAGTAATATTTCATTGTATCTATGTACTGCATCTTCTTTATCCATTTATCTGTTCATGAACATTTAGGTTGCTTCCATGTCTTGGTTATTATAAATAGTGCTGAAATGAACTTTGGGATGCATACATCATTTCAAATTATGGTTTTCTCCAGACATATGTCCAGGAGTAGAATTGCAGGATCATGTGATAACCTTAGGCTTCCCCAGTGGCTCAGCAGTAAGGAATATGCCTCAATGTAGGAGATGCATGGTTGATCCCTAGATCAGGAAGATTCCCTGGAAGAGGGCATGGCAAACCATTCCAATATTTTTGCCAGCAAAATACCATGGGCAGAGGAGCCTGAAAGGTTAGAGTCCACGAAGTCACAAAGAGCTGGGCATGACTGAAGCAAGTCATGGTACCATGCACACATGGTAGATCTAATTTTAGTTTTTTAAGGAGCCTCCATACTGTTCTCTATAGCAATTGTAACAAATTACATTCTCACCAAGGGTATAGAAGTTTTTTTTTTTTTTCCTCTTGCACACCCTCCCCAGAATTTATTCTTAGCAGACTTTTTGATGATGGCCATTCTGACTGGTATGATGTGATATCTCATTGTAGTTTCCATTTGCAGTTCTCTAATAATCAGTGAGGTTGACCATCTTTTCATGTGCATTTTGGCCATCTGTATATCTTCTTTGGAGAAATGTCTTTTTAGATCTTCTGCTCATTTTTTGATTGGGTTGGTTTTTTTATATTGAATTGTATATGCTGTTTGTGTATTTTGGTGATTATAGTCCTTTGCTGATTGTGTTTGCAAATAATTTCTTGCATTCTGTAGGTGGCTGTTTGTTTATGGTTTTCTTTCTTGCTGTTGTTCAGTTGCTAAGTCATGTCTGACTCTTTGTGACTCCATGGACTGCAGTCCTTCAGACTTCCCAGTCCTTCACTATATCCGAGGGTTTGCTCATACTAACAACCATTGAGTCAGTGATGCCATCCAGCCATCTCATCCTCTGTCACCCCCTTCTCCTCCTGTCCTCAATCTTTCCCAGCATCAAAGTCTTTTCCAGTGGATTGGCTCTTCACATCAGGTGGCCAAAGTCTTGGAACTTCAGCTTCAGCATCAGTCCTTCCAATGAATATTAAGGGTTAATTTCCTTTGAATTGATTGGGTTGATCTCCTTGTTGTCCAAGAAAATCTCAGGAGTCTTCTCCAGCACCAAAATTTGAAAGCATCAATTCTAAAAGCTTTTAAATTGAATTAGGTCCCATTTGTTTATTTTTTTTGTTGTTGTTGTTTGTTTGTTTTTTATAGGTGACAGATCCAAAAAGAAATGTTGTGATTTATATCAAAGGATGTTCTGCCAATGTTTTCCTCTTGGATTTTTACAGTATCTGGTTTTATATTTAGGTCTTTGATCCATTTTGAGTTTATTTTTATGTATGGTGTTGGATAATGTTCTTTTACAGTTAACTGTCTAGTTTTTCCAGCATCATTTATCAGAGAGACTTTCTTTTCTTCATTGTATATTCTTGCCTACTTTTTCATAGATTAAGCAACTAGAGAAAGGATATCAAGCAAAACCAAAGTTAGAAGGAAAGAAATCACAAAGATCAAAGCAGAAATAAATGAAGAGATGAAGAAAATCATAGAAAAGAGCAATTGAACATAAAACTGATTCTATGAATAGATAAAACTGATAAACCTTTAGCCAGACTCATTGAGGAGAAAAGGGAAAGGGCCCAAGTCAACAAAATAAAAAATGAAAAGAAGTTATTTCTGATACTACATAAATACAAAGGATTATAAGAGACTACTACAGCCAGTTATAGGCCAATAAACTGGACAACCTAGAAAAAATGGACAAAAAGGTACAATCTCCCAAGATTGAACCAGGAATAAATTAAAATGTGAACAGACCAATTTTAAGATCTGAAATTGAATCTGTGATTTAAAAACTCTCAACAACAAAAAAAGTCTTGGACTAGATGGCTTCACAGGCAGATTCTGTCAAACATTTAGAGAAGACTTAACACCTGTCATTCTGAAACTATTCCTAAAAATTGCAGAGAAAGGAACACTTCCAAACTCAATCTATGAGGTCATCATCACCATGATACCAAAACCAAAGAAAGATAACCACACACACAAACACACACAAAATTATGCATCAATATTGCTGATGAACATAGATGCAAAAATCCTCAACAAGATACTGGCAAACAGAATCCAGCCTATATTAAAAGGGTTATATACCATGATCAAGTGGGATTTATGCCAAAGATGCAAAGATTTTTCAATATCTGCAAATTAGTGAGTTTGATAAACCACATCAGCAAATTGAATAAAAACTATGTGATTATTTCAATAGACACAGGAAAAGCTTTTTATAAAATTCAATATTCATTTATGATTAAAAATAGTCCCCAGAAAATGGGCATAGAGGAAACCATAAAGGCCATCTATGACAAACCCAAAGCAAACATCATACCCAGTGGTGATAAGGTAAAAGCATTTTCTCTAAGATCAGGAACAAGACAAGAATGTCCACTCTTGCCACTTTTAAAAAAATTTATTTCTGACTGTGCTGGATCTTGTTGCTATGTGCAAGCTTTCTCTAGTTGCAGTGAGCAGGGCTATTCTTTGTTGCAGTTCATGGACTTCCTGTGGTGGTGGCTTCTCTCCTGCAGAGCACAGCTTCTAGGCGTGTAGGCTTCAGTAGTCACAGCACATGTGCTCAGTAGTTGTGGCCTGTGGGCTCTGGAGCGTGTGGTCAGTAGTTGTGCACATCCCTATTTACTCTAGGACATGTGGGATCAAATTTATGTACCCTGAATCTTGTACTAAGTCACTTCAATCATATCTGACTCTTTGCAATTCTGTAGACCATAGCCCACCAGGCTCCTATATTCATGGGATTTTCCAGGCAAAAAGACTAGAGAGGGTTGCTATTTCCTCCCAGGGATTTTCCTTACCCAGAGACCAAACCTGCGTCTCTTACCTATCCTGCATTGGCAGGTGGGATCTTGACTACCGTCACCACCTGGGAAGCAGGTACCTGTACCCTGTACCCTGCATTGGCAGGCATATTCGTAACCACTGAACTACTAGAGAAGTCCATTGCCACTACACTTCAACATAATTTTGGAAGTCTTAGCCAAAACCATCAGAAAAGAAAAAGGAAGAGAAGTAATATAAACTGGAAAAGAAGTAAAACTGTTACTGCAGGGCACATGATACATTAAAAAATCCTTAAAACACTACCAGAAAACTACTAGAGCTTATCAATGAGTTCAGTAAAGTTGCAAGATTTCTACACCATAGAAACTTTCTACACCATAACAATGAAGGATCAGAAATAGAAATTAAATGAGTAACCAATTCCATTGTATTAAAAAAGAATGGAATACCTACAGGGGAAAAGAAAAAAAAAAAAAACCACCTAAGGAAGCAAAAGATTTGTACTCCAAAAATTGTTAGAGGCTGATGGAAGAAACTGAAGACAACTCAAACAGATGGAAAGTTATATTGTGTTCTTGGATTAGAAGAATCAATATTGTAAAAATGATTATACTACCCAAGACAATCTACAGATTTAATGCAATTCCTGTGAAAATGCCAATGCTATTTTTCAAAGAACCCAAACAAAAATTAAAAAATTTATGCATGCATGCCCTGTGCTCAGTTCCTCAGCCATGCCTGATTCTTTGCAACCCCATAGACTATAAGTTTCCAGGCTCCTCTGTCCATGAGATTTTCCAAGTGAGTTGCCATTTCCTTCTCCAGGAGATCTTCGCAACCCAGGGATCAAACTGGCATCTCTTGTGTCTCCTGTATTGACAGGTGGAATCTTTTACTACTGTGCTACCTGCATGGAAACATAAAAGACCCAAAATTAAATCAGTCTTGAGAAAGAAAAACAGAGGTACATGAATCAGGCTCCCAGACTTCAGACTATAGTACAAAGCTAAAATAATCAAAACACTTTGGTGCTGGCACAGAAACAGAAATATAAATCAATGGAAAAGGATTGAAAGTCAATATTTTTGAATAAATAAATGATTAACATTTAAGATTATGTAAGCTTTTACTTATAGTTAAATTGGAGGATATTATTTAGACTTTCTATAACTATATATACTAATAATCCTTAAAAAATTATATTGACAATAGATGAGATTTTATACAGTGGAAATTATATATTTGGGGATAGTGACCTGGCCATGCCACCAAGTAATAACTTACTTGTAGAGTATTTCCCCCTTTATTTCTAGGGACACTCAGAAAAGATTTAAATAAAATAGTGTAACTTGGATTTCAAAATATAATATATAAATATAGAGCATATAGTAATATAATTTTTAGAAAGCTGTCTGAAAATGGAAAGTGGAGATAATAAAACATGCTGATATATTAGAACTTGAATTATTCATATTCTAATTTCTACAGAAGCAGCAATACAAACAATAGCATAAAAAGACTAAAACATAAACATAATGTGAAAGGTTTTTGCTAGAAAATTTTTGATATTTTGGGTGAGTTGAGAGAGGAGCAGGGGATACATTTCTGTGTCAGGTATTATTAAGTAATATCAGTAAAAGAACATCAATCTCTAAACTACTGAAATTTTGCACATACATTCATTGGTTTATATAAGATTTTAACCTAAAGAACCAAAATCTAGTGATAGGCCCCCTAATGAGGGGGAAGACTGCAGCATTATTTATCTAATTAATGAAGACAGCAAAGATGACAAAATTCTATTTTCCTTTGCAGTTGCATAGATTCTCAGAACATTTCTGTACTCTAACCCTAACCCTAACCCTAACCTAATATGTGGGTGGTTTTCCCACAATAAGCAATTTTCTGATTCCCTAGACACCAGCTGACTGTCTTACAAATTAATTCAATTCTGACACTATCTACTTGGAGACTGTATCAGATCCCACAGGTTAAGAGTCCATCCCCATAAGACTGTGGGATCTACCCACATACACACTTCATTAGCCAGTCTCAAATCCAGGTGTTTCTAAGGTTCAGCTATAAACTGGAAATTCCCATAACTCCTTGCTTGGGTTTTATTAATTTGCTTGAACAGATTAAAATCTCAAAACAGCTTACTGTATTACGATGTTATTATGAAATGATGTAACTCAGAAACAGCCAGATCAGAGAGGTACATAGAGCAAGGTGTGGGGGAGAGGCATAGAACTTCCATGCTTTTGTAGGTCTACTAAAACCCATGCCCAGCACCTCCACATGTTCACCAACCCCAAAAATCCACAAACCCCATTGTTTTATGTTTTTATGGAGGTTTCATTATCTGTGTGTATGTGTGCGTGTGTGTGTGCTCAGTCTCTCAGTTGTGTATGACTCTTTTGCTACCCCTTGGACTGTGGCCCATCAGGATCCTCTGTCTGTGGAATTTTCTAGGTGGACATGCTAGAGTGGGTTTCCATTTCCTTCTCCAGGGGATCATTTCAACCCAAGTATTGAACCTGCATCTCTTAATGTCTCCTGCATGAGCAGGTGGCTTCTTCTTTTTTAAAATTAATTTATTTATTTTAATTGGAGGTTAAGTACTTTAAATATTGTGCCATACATCAACATGAATCCTCCACAGGTATACACGTGTTCCTCATCCTGAACCTCCCTCCCTCCTCCCTCCTCATACCATCCCTCTGGGTCATCCCAGTGCACCAACCCCAAGGATCCTTTATCCTGCATTGAACCTGGACTGGAGATTCATTTCTTATATGATATTATATATGTTTCAATGCCATTCTCCTAAATCATCCCACCATCTCCCTCTCCCACAGAGTCCAAAAGACTGCTCTATACATCTGTGTCTCTTTTGCTGTCTTGCATACAGGGTTATCACTGCCATCTTTCTAAATTCCATATATATGTGTCAGTGTACTGTATTGGTGTTTTTCTTTCTGGCTTATTTCACTCTGTATAATCGGCTCCAGTTTCATCCACCTCATTAGAACTGGTTCAAATGTATTCTTTTTAATGGCTGAGTAATACTCCATTGTCCATATGTACCACAGCTTTCTTGTCCATTCATCTGTTGATGGACATCTAGGTTGCTTCCATGTCCTGGCTATTATGAACAGTGCTGCGATCAACATTGGGGTACACGTGTCTCTTTCCATTCTGGTTTCCTTGGTGTGTATGCCCAGCAGTGGCATTGCTGGGTCATAAGGCAGTTCTATTTCCAGTTTTTTAAGGAATCTCCACATAGTTCTCCCTAGTGGCTGTACTAGTTTGCATTCCCACCAACAGTGTAAGAGGCTTCCTTTTTCTCCACACCCTCACCAGCATTTATTGCTTGTAGACTTTTGGATCGCAGCCATTCTGACTGGCATGAAATGGTACCTCATNTTAAGGAATCTCCACACTGTTCTCCATAGTGGCTGTACTAGTTTGCATTCCCACCAACAGTGTAAGAGGGTTCCCTTTTCTCCACACCCTCTCCAGCATTTATTGCTTGTAGACTTTTGGATCGCAGCTATTCTGACTGGCATGAAATGGTACCTCATTGTGGTTTTGATTTGCATTTCTCTGATAATGAGTGATGTTGAGCATCTTTTCATGTGTTTGTTAGCCATCTGTATGTCTTCTTTGGAGAAATGTCTGTTTAGTTCTTTGGCCCATTTTTTTACTGGGTCGTTTATTTTTCTGGAATTGGCATGTTCTCCTGCAGTAGTATCTGTCCAAATGTCCACATGTCAAAACTCTAGTCCCCAGTGTGATGATGTTATTAGGAGCTGGGGCTTTGGGGAGGTAATTATAGTTAAATGAGGTCATGAGGGTGGAGCTCTCATGAATGGGATTAGTGCCTTTGTAAGTGTCAACGGAATGCCTGTTGCTTCTCTCTCTGCCCTCGGCCATGTGAGGACACGAGAAATCAGCAGGCTGCAAGACCCTCTCCAGAACCTGACCATAGTGGCACCCTGCTGTTCTAGCCTCAGCACTGTGGGAGAAGAATCCCCATTGTTTATAAGCCACCCAGTCTGTGGCATTTTGTTATAGCAGCTTGAACCAACTAAGACAAATGGGAAGAATGAAACACACCTCCCCTGAAAAGTCCACATCGTAATTGCAGGGAACTCTGAATACATTACCTTACATGGCAGAAGGGACTTGGCAAATGTGATGAAGGACTTTGAGGCTGAGAGGTCATTGGGGTTATCCAGGTAAGTTCAGTCTAATGAAATGAGTTTTTGAAAGTGAAGAATCTTTTCTGGCTGTGGGCAGACAGAGATGTGACAATGAAAGTATGGTCAGAGGGTTACTGTGCTGACTGTCTTTGCAGACACAGGAAGGGAGCGAGGAGCCAAACAATATGAGCAGTCATAGAATCTGAAAGACGCAAGGAAACAGATTCTCTCCTGCAGCTCCAGAGGGAACACTGCCTTGCTAACATCATGCTTGTAGCTCAGATAGACCTAGGTTGGACTTCTAGTGTATGAAACTGTAAGATTAAAAAAATTCATGTTAAGTCACCATATTTGTGATAATACATTTTGTAAGAATAATGCTACATTTGAAGTTGCCTGGTGGGCTTAGTAGAAATCATTTGACACAGAGTTTAGGTGGCTGTGCTCAGTGAAACAATAATTCCAGCCCTGCCATATGGAAGCAGCCAGTTACCCTCACAAGAGTCAGGGTTCTCTCCTTGGAGCTAGTGTATAAATGACATTTGGTTTTAACCTAAATGATACCACATCTGGAACATAAACACTCAGAGTACATACCTTTATGAATATGATGTTTATTAATAAATCATCAACAAAGTAGAGTGACCTATCAATAAGGAAAGTTGAACAGATTGTGCTGAGATCAATAAATGAATCAATATGGTTGTGGCTGAGGAGTAGTGGCATGGTTAAATACACTGATGACAGAGAGACAGAGTCACAGTTCTCTCTCTTATATGTTTATATATAAATAAACATATATATATATTGCATATATATATAAGTAAAACTTATATATAAGTTTTACTGGAGAACTGTGACTCTATCTCCCTGTGTAGAAAGATATATATATATATATAAAAGAAAATTGCAATCAACAGTAGCAGCTTTTGCTTGATTTGGACAAAGAGGAGCTACTATGGTCAGCATGATTGGAAGGATATTCTAGATTCATGCATTCCTGGAGAAAATACTAATGGCCAGTAGCCAATCATGAAATGGCTTTGTGATTAGAAGGCAGTTGCAGATAGCTCTTAGCGTATGTATGCATGGGGCCTCCCTGGTGGCTCAGACTGTAAAGAATCTGCCTGCAGTGAAGGAGACCCGGGTTCAGTCCCTGGATTGGGAAGATCTCCCGGAGAAGGGGATGGCTACCCACTCCAGTTTTCTTGTCTGGAGAATTCCATGGAGCGAGGATCTGGTGGGCCGCAGTCCATGGGGTCACAAAAGGTCAGACATGACTGAGGGTGTAAAATACTTCACTTTCATTATGTATGCATGCATTCTGTTGGTGCTTGCTTGCTTGCTTGTTGGTTTTCACTGCTTTAGGGGAGGTGTACTTCCTGAAGCCACACTCTCTCCACCTCTTTCTACTTCTCTGGTTCCATCTAGAGCCCTGACTCAACCCCATCAGTGTCCTCCCACGGTCAGTGCAGGAGAGACTGAATTCCAGAGCAGGGTCCACCTGGATCCCACAGGGAATCAGTAATAGTAGGGAGCTCACTGCTTGTGCTTCCCTACAGACCTCTGTGCTGTAGACTTCTGATTTTTAGGGTTTTTAAAATACGGAAATGATTAATTGGGGGAAAAAAAAACTTTCTCTTGATTATACTGATCATTTTTATAAAAATCTATGTATGTGATGAATATTTAAAGACTTTCTTCTTGCCAGGGGGTAGGCTAGGAAAGAAAAAGCCAGCACAGGAGAAGAGAACGCAGTGGCCATACAGATATACAGGTTTCGCAGAAATAAATAAGGACGGAGAAACTTAAAGCTAAGACCCCCAAATAGGAGTAAAGGACATGAACAAGACAATTCACAAAAAAGGAATTATAAATGGCTTACAGGCCCATGTGGGGTAGTAGGTAGGTTCCAACCTCTAATAAAAATTAAAAAGGAGGCCGTTAGAAAAACGAGAGGAAATTTTTCACCCATCTAATTAACACACATTAAAAATTTAATAGACGGGAGAGAAGAGAAAATGATGCTTAAAAGAGTTTGGCTTAACTTTCTTTCTGCATTTCTCTAGGGAGCATTAATTAGCACAACCCTTTTAGAAGCATTTTAACAATATGCATCACGGGCCTTTAAAACATTCCTACCTTTTGGCCCATTAATTCTACTTCCAAGATACAAATAAAGATGAGCTAATCCTGAATAGCACAAAAAGTGCATGCACGCTTTATTGAAATTATGCTTAGGATAGTGATACCCTGAAACAACCTATGCGTCCAGGGTATTGAAGTCGTAGCTATGCAAAACATTTGAAAAACAGATTTGTCTTATTGTTAAATTCAAAATAAAAATTTTTATAATAAAAGCTTCATTGAAATATGCGTATAAAGAGAGCACCAGAATTATGAAAGTGTTTTATAAAACTTGAATAGCATCATGAGTGATTGTACTTTTTTCCTTTTCCTTTTTCTTTCCCAGATTTTATATAGGTAATTCATATAACTGTAATAATTAGGAGGAGACCCTCTATAAAACAAAAAATGAAATTGATTGTGAAGTCACTGTATGATAAATCATGGATGAGGCCCCAAATAAAGAAACTTCCACGTGTCTTCAGCAGGTTGGGGGTAAAGCAAAAGGCATTTCATGGTGCCTCCTGAATCACACCCATAGAAGAAACCCTAGACCTAGTAATCATTTGTAATATAAAAGCACCAAAGAGGTCTCTGAAATCTGTCCTGACCCAGCAGGAGACAAGCAAAGTCATTTTGGAAGAAACTGAATTTATATTGGATGAGAGCGAGTCACAGTCATCGCCAAAGCAAATTGTCTTAGAATTGCAGCTGACAAATGTCCTGTCCGATTCTGAATGACTGGAAAGGGAAGGAATTCTCTGCAATTAGCTTGTCAGCTCTCCCCTCAAGGGATGTTAACTCCATGAGAGCATGAACCTTTGCTGTCGGGCCCGCCTTTGTCATATCCAGGTCTGGTGTATTCTAAGTGCTTTAAGTGCTCAAGGACTACAAGCTGAATGAACGAGTAAACTCAGATGCTCGGGCCAGAAACCTAGGCGCCTTCTTGAGTTTTCTCTAGCCTCAGCTTCATAACCAACTGATCCGTCTGGTTCTTTCTTGAAATGCATCTCCGTCTATCACCTCTCTCCCTTCCACCTCCTGTCCCTCCATCCCTGCATCTCTCTTGTCTGGAGAATTTCAGCAGCCTGTCGTGCTTTCCCCATCTCAGCCTCTTCCTATGCATTCTCCATCAATCAGCAAGAGTGATGACCTGAGAGCCCAGGCATATCAGCTTGTTCTCTTGCCTAATTTCTCCAGCTGCCTCATCTCCTCTCGTGCTCCTTAATTGCCTGTGTTGCCTGCCACCTCCTATGGCCTCCTACTTCTCTGCCCACGCCACCTTCCCCTCATTCACCATGCCATGACTGCTCTTCTTCCAGGCTTCCTAAGCTTCTTCAAACCAAACTCCTTCCCCTGCAAGGTCTGTTTCAGTGTTTTTCCTCTGGACTTAATCCCACTTGGGTTTCAATTTAAATCACCAGTCTTCAAAGATACCCGTCTTGTCCACCTAATTAAAGAAGCCTCCATTATTTTTGCTCAGCCATGTCCGACTCTTTGCAGTTCCATGGACTGTAGCCTGCCAGGTTCCTCTGTCCATGGAATTCCCCAGGCAAGAATACTGGAGTAGGTTGCCATTCCTTTCTCCAGGGGCTCTTCCCAGCCTAGGGATCAAACCCAGATCTCCTGCATTGCAGGCAGATTCTTTACCATCTGAACCACAGGAAANAGGTTCCTCTGTCCATGGAATTCCCCAGGCAAGAATACTGGAGTAGGTTGCCATTCCTTTCTCCAGGGGCTCTTCCCAGCCTAGGGATCAAACCCAGATCTCTTGCATTGCAGGCAGATTCTTTACCATCTGAACCACAGGAAAGCCCATTATTTTCCTTACAGCTTTCACTCTTTCTTGCCTTGCATAGCATTTGCGGCAATTTGCAGTTATATATAGTTAACACTTATAGTCTGTTTCTCCCACTTGGATGGCACCCCTTGAGAACAGGGACCATTGTCAGTCAATTTTACCATTGCATCCTGGTGTCTAAGTGCCCAGCTCTGCAGAAAAGCAGTTCCTGACTGTTTGCTAAATGAATGAGTTCCTAAAGAAAGAGTGATTGGAAATACAGATTCCTTGACTGAGTGAGGGTTGAGATGGGCCAGCCTGCACTTAGGAAGCAGTTAAGAGAATGATGCCATTAATAAAAGCAGTTCTGAATGGCTGTGGTCCATCCTGTACAGCTTCACCATTGCTCCTGGAGGAGGTGGACGGCACGACATCACTAAGAAGACTGCAGATACTGATGGAAGCTGACGCACTCCTCACTGCCTTCTTAGAAGCTTTATGTAATTCATTCCTGGGTAGTCTCTCTTGAAAGTAGCACTGATGCATGTGCATTATCATATGGAAACTAGAGAGCTAATGGGAAGTTTCTGTATAACATAGGGAGCTGAGCCTAGTGCTCTGTGATGATCTAGAGTGGGATGGGGGTGGGGAGGGAGGGGACGTAGGTATACGTATGGCTGGTTTGTGTTGTTGTATGGCAGAAACCAACACAACATTGGAAAGCAATTACTCTCCAATTAAAAGTAAATTTTAAGAACTATATATAAAGAACTCTTACTTTTTAATTTTATTTTATATTTCACCTATTTTTGCTTGTTTGNCCCCACATCATCCCTCCAGATTATCCCCATACACCAGCCCCAAACATCCTGCATCCTGCATTGAACATAGACTGGCAATTCGTTTCTTACATGAAAGTATACATATTTCAATACTATTCTCCCAAATCATCCCACCCTCTCCCTCTCTCTCTCCCTCTCCCTCAGAGTCCAAAAGTCCACTCTACAAGACATCTGTGTCTCTAGTTTCATTCTTTTACAAGTGATTGGCCAGTTTTCCCAGAACCACTCTTTAAAGAGATTGTCTTTTCTCCATTGTATATTCTTGCCTCCTTTGTCAAAGATAAGGTGTCCATAGGTGTGTGGGTTTATCTCTGGGCTTTCTATTTTGTTCCATTGATCTGTATTTCTGTCTTTGTGCCAGTACCATACTGTCTTGATGACTGTGGCTTTCTTAACCAGTGCCTCGCCTGAGGGATGGAGGAGCCTGGTGGGCTGCCGTTTATGGGGTTGTACAGAGTTGAACACGACTGAAGCGACTTAGCAGCAGCAGCAGCAACACCTGACAAGCCCCTTCATTACATAAACATGGTTGATTAAATCATCGTCCATGGGTGGGGATTAAACTCAAGCTTCAGGCCCTCTACCTTACTGGAATTCTGAGGAGTGGAGCTAAAAATTCAAACCCACTTAATCACAAAGTTGGTGTCCTTGGCAACTATTCCTCAACCTTTGGGGGTTTCCAAAAGTCTTCTCATTAATATAAACTCAGGTGTAATTGCAAGGTGCTTATTATGAATAACAAAAGACATCTATTTCACTTTTTTTTTTTGGCTCTGGAGCTATTTCAAGAACTGGGAATAAAATTAAATACTCCTGTAGTTCTTGTATAGGAAATTACCAGGATTTTATAAACTATGTGCCAGGAATCATGATGACCAAATATATAGTTCTTATTATAAAGCACTGTATCACAGATAGTATTAAAAACAAAAAAATTCTACTTTAAAAACATAACTTTGGTGGAGGAAAATTAATAGATATTATGTATTAATAAAATGTTTGTCCAAAGCAAAAAGATTTTTGATCTTTCTCATATGTTTTTAAGTTGTCATGAAAAAATACAGTGAATATCATTTATTAAAGAATTTGTTTAAGATCACAAGCTCTTGATGAGGTATTGGAAGGGTGTCTGATATTCTAGATATTATTCTTGATAAATTAATTTAAAAAGGAGGTTATGAGATTGAGTTGACTCTAATGCTTCTAGTAAGCAAACCACAACTTACAAAGCCTCAAGGTTNATTTATTAAAGAATTTGTTTAAGATCACAAGCTCTTGATGAGGTATTGGAAGGGTGTCTGATATTCTAGATATTATTCTTGATAAATTAATTTAAAAAGGAGGTTATGAGATTGAGTTGACTCTAATGCTTCTAGTAAGCAAACCACAACTTACAAAGCCTCAAGGTTCAGAAATTAAATCCTAGAAACAATTGATCATAAACAATCAACTAGGCTTTCCCAAATGAGGTAACTTCTTACACTATAATCAATCAAATAATCTTCTTGCTCTGCTTCTATATCTCCTCTATAAAGGTTTTACCCCTTATTTCCTGTCAGTGGAGAGCTCCTACGCATGTCTGGTCTGCTGCTGCTAACTTGAATCAATTTTTGCTCTAACTCTTAAAATTCTTAATATGACTCAGTTTATCCCTTTAACACTCCAAGGATGAATGTAGGCAAAACATTTCTTCATGATCTTTTGGGCCAAGCATTATGAACTTTAAGGCAGCAGTATTTCCTGCCCCAGTTTTATTGAGACATCATTGACATACAGTATTATGTAATTTTAGTTTGCACAGCATAATGATTTGACTTACATGTATTGTGAAATGATTACCACAGTAAGCTAGTTGATGTCTTTCATCTGATATAGATGCAAATCCTTATTATCTCTGTGATGACAACTTCTAGTGCTTACTCTGTTAACAATAGGTTGCTGTCTTTATGCTTTATATTGCATCCATCTCAGTGTATAATAACCTTCCATGTGGAACATTCCCAATAAATGTTCTGTTGAATAAATGTTGCTTATGTATTGAAAAAAAAACTTTATTTAAAAATTAAAATTATTGATTTATTGAAAAAAATTGCATACTTTGTGTGCCTAATCCTTTGATTAATTATTCTTCAAGCCTGATTTATTACCTTTAACCTCTTGGTAACAAGCTATTCTTCTACAGACTTTAAGTCATTCTCTAATTTTCAGCACTTTGTTTATTATCTTCAAAATTTTTTTATGTTCCTGAAGGAAACCAAAATGTCACCAAAAATATTCCTCTTTGACATAAAAATTATTTTAAGCTGAAAGCAATTAAGGTGCTGAAAACCCTGAAAAAAACTTACTCTTTTCCACTTAAAGGCATGATATAAATTCTCTTTTTAATGGAGACACATTCTTACCAGCTCAGAGATGGCATCAGAGAAAAATGCAAACAAAACTTCCTTCATTTGTTTTCTTTCATATATTTACCTTTCCATGGTTTGACACTTTGTGAAGCCCAAGCCTATTTTCTGTCTCATTATTTTTCTACACATTTACTATTCTATATTGAAGATGCTCAGTTCAGTTCAGTTCAGTTCAGTCGCTCAGTCATGTCTGACTCTTTGCGACCGCATGAATCGCAGCACGCCAGGCTTCCCTGTCCATCAGCAACTCCCGGAGTTCACTCAGACTCATATCCATCGAGTCAGTGATGCCATCCAGCCATCTCATCCTCGGTCGTCCCCTTCTCCTCCTGCCCTCAATCCCTCCCAGCATCAGAGTCTTTTCCAATGAGTCAACTCATCTCATGAGGTGGCCAAAGTATTGGAGTTTCAGCTTTAGCATCATTCATTCCAAAGAACACCCAGGGCTGATCTCCTTCAGAATGTACTGGTTGGATTTCCTTGCAGTCCAAGGGGCTCTCAAGAGTCTTCTCCAACACCACAGTTCAAAAGCATCAATTCTTCAGTGGTCAGCTTTCTTCACAGTCCAACTCTCACATCCATATATGACCACTAGAAAAACCATACCTTGACTAGACAGACCTTTGTTGGCAAAGTAATGTCTCTGCTTTTCAATATGAAGATACTACATAAGTTTTAATTGTAAGCTACTATTTTGAGTTACTCTTGGTTTAGATTTCTCCTAAGTGAGGTGTACTCCATTTAATAAACTGATGCTCTCTTGATAATCTGATTTTTTTTTAAGACAGGCAGATTTTTGTGATAAGTTGGGTGAGGTAGTTTCCCTTCCCTACCTTACCACATTAGTATTATTGCTTTATGTGGTTGTTGTTATTCAGTTGCCCAGTTGTGTCCAATTCTTTGCAGCCCCATGAACTGCAGCATGCCAGACCCCTCTATCCCTCACCCTCTCCCAGTGTTTGCCAGTATTCATGCCCATACCATCAGTGATGGTATCCAGCTATCTCATCCTCTGTCACCATCTTCTCCTTTTGCCTTCAATCTTTCCCAGCATCAAGGTCTTTTCCAGTGAGGTAGATTGTCAATATAAAGTAGTTGCTCCAAAATCATACTTTTCCCCCAGTCATGTTTGAAGATGCATAATTTTTTCACATCTTTGCTGTTTCCTGGCTGGTTCCTTCCTCTTCAGTATTTTGCAGTAGCTTGAGAAGGATAGGTATTAGGGCTTCATACTTAGTAGAATTTTCTTGTGATGTCTTTGGCCCTAGACTTCGATTTTGAGAGAGTTTTTAAAATTGCAAATTCAATTTCACTAAGGTGATTGATCTGTTTAAATTGTCTATTTTTTGCTGGTTCAATTTTGGAAGGTTTTATGTTTATCCATTTATTCTAGGTTGCCCATTTTGTTGGCATATAATTGTTTCTAATATTTTCTTAGAAATTTTGTATTTCTGTTATGTGAGTATTTCTCCCCTTTCATTTCATATTTTGTTTATTTGATTCTTCTCTCTTTTGTTCTTGATGAGACTGAATAACAGCTTATTCCCCCACCCCACCCCAAACCAACTATTGATTACACTGCTTTTCTTTTTTTTTTTTAATTTATTTTACCTGTTTCCTACCTGATCTTATTATCCATTATTTTCTTCCTTATACTGAATTTGGGCTTTGTTTCTTCTCCTTTTTCTTATTCTTTTAAGTGGTAGTTGAGCTTCTCTAGTGGTTCTGATTGTAAAAAACCTGCCTGCAATGCAGGAAACCCAAGTTTGATCCTTGAGTCAAGAAGATACACTGGAGAAACAATGACTACCCACTTCAGTATTTTTCTCTGGAGAATTCCATGGACAGAGGAGCCTGGTGGGCTACAGTTCATGGGTTGCAAAGAGTTCGACAACACTGAGTAACAAACACTTGTATATTTTTCACTTTAGGTTGTTTATTTGGGATTTTTCTTATTTTTTGTATATCAGTATAAACTTCTCTTTAAGAACCATTTTTGCAACATTCCATCAATTTTGGAATGTTATATTTTTTTATTTGCCCTGAGGCATTTTCTGTTTTCCTCTTGGATTTCTTCATTTACCCTGTGATTTTTTTTTTTTTTTTTTTTGGTAAAATATTGTTTAGTCTCCAAATGATTGTTTTGTTTTGTTTTTTCCATTTCCTTTTTGTTTTCTGCCATCTTCTTTTCTAGTTTCATACTTTTGTGGTTGAAAAAAAACTTGATAGCATTCCTGTCTTAAATGATTTGAGCCTTGTTTTGTAGCCTAACATGTGATCTACTCTGAAAGAAATTCCTTGTGTACTTGAAAAGAATGTGTATTCTGCTGTGTTTTGATGAAATATTTTCTAGATATTTGGTAAGTCCATCTTGTCTAACATGTCATTTAAAACTACTGTTTCTTTATTGCTTTTCTATCTGGTTATTCATCCACTGATGTGAGTGGAATATTAGTGTTCCCTACTATTATTGTATTATTGTCAAATTCTTTCTTTGTGTCTGTTAACATTTGCTTTATATATTTTGATGTTTCTATATTAGGTGCATATATAATAGTGATATAATATGTCCTCTTCTTGTATTGATGCCTTTATCATTATAGAATGCCTTTTTAAAATCTTTCATTATAAGCTTTGTTTTAAAATCTATATTTCCTCTGATATAAGTATTGCTACCTCAGTATTCTTATTTCCATTTAGATTAAACATCTTTTTCCATCCTCACTTTCAGTCTGTGTGTGTATGTTTTATCCTGAAGTGAGTATTTTTTAAGCACATAGATAGGTCCTGTATTTAATCCAATCAGTCACCTTTTGTCTTTGACTAGAATTTAGTCCATTGACATTTAAAGTGATTATTATAGGTATATATTTGTTGCCACTTTGTTACTTGTATTTTTCGTTATTTCTATAGTTCTCTGTTATTTTCTTCTTCTTTCAGTTTCTTAACTTTTGAGTTGATGATTTTTTTTTTTCATAGCCTGCTTATGTTCCTTTCTCTCTTGTTTTGTAGATATGTTTTAAGTTTTTGATTTTTGCTTACTGTGGGGTTTGTATATGCTGACTGGTAACTATATTTACTTATTTTAAACTGGTAGTAATTTAAGTTTAAACACATTATAAAAGGTCTGCATTTTTTATTCCCTCTCCCATATTTTGTGTTTTTGATGTCCTATTTTATATTTTCATGTTACCTCTTTAACTATTTATTGTAGTTACTATGGATTTTATAATTGTATTGCCTCTTAATCTTCATACTAGCTTATTTAAATGTAAATTTAAATATAGCCTTCACCATATATTTGCCTATACTAGTATTTTCGCTTTCCTGTTGATTCTTATCTCTTATTGCTCCATTTTCTTTTCCTCTAGAGAAGGCCCTTTAACACTTCCTTTAGGGTAGGTTTGGTATTGATGATATCTTTTAGTTTTTGTTTATATGAGGACAAGGTAGATTCTTATGATTTTTTGTTAATGCTAGCTGAGTAAGTAGGCTACTTTCCAGATACCTTCCATAAAAAAGAATGTAAGAGCACATGATGATGTAGATTCCTACTATTATATGCTTGTATGAAATTTTTACAAGAGAAAAAAATAGACTGGCTTTTCCATTGGCCTAAAGAATGAAACTTCAAAGATAGTACTAGATATGAATACCTTAAGAAAGAGTTTGCCATGCTTTCTGTTAAGTTTACGGATTACCTTTCCTTTGAACTATGTCTAGGGAACAAACTGAAAAATTTTTTATGTTAATTTTCTATTTTATAGCCTTTAAGATAGAAAATAAGCTGTCTCTGAAGTGGGCCAAGGCCCATGCTTACAGGCATTTCTTGTAACTTGTAATATCGCCCTGCCTGAAATGATAGTGATATATTCTTTACTTAACTTTACAAACTTGCAGGTTTTATTTTTAAAGACTACAAAAGAACTGAATAACACAGACTTGAAATGGGATACTGTTGCCCTGGATAATATGAAAGCAATCATTTTGTAATGTATAATTCATTTCTTTCTTGTTTCTTGTCTGGATTGTTCTGAATTTTCACTCCAGCTGGAATCATCATTGTTCTTATGCAGACGGTGTGGCCAGTCACATGTGGAAGAATGCTGGAGTCTAGCTCTAGCAGCCAGGGATTCAACCTGAAGAGATGGACAGTGTCGATGAGTAATGAGACAGCCTCTCAGTTTTCTTTTGGACTGCCTGTTTATTTCAAGTTTAAGATTCTCTTTTATACTTTCACAAAAACATTTTCAGTTCCTCCTCTCCCAGATTTATTATCTCCATAAATCACTGTTGCTCTTCAAACAGAGTTCCTGGATCACAGATTCTCTGGGAATCAGCCTTATCATCTATTATCTACCTCTCTAATGTGTCCTGTAGTTAACTTGTGATTACATTGTAACTCATGCTACATTCCTCAGTTTACTACTTATCTTCCTAAATCCTGTTTGCCCCTAACATCCTGAGCTCACTATCTCTTAAAAAGGCTTTTAGCTATAGTGTCTCTAAAAATTCCTAACTTCTATAAGCTATAGTAAAATATGCTAACTTTACAACATTCTTTAAATCTTTAACTTCTCACTATTTTATTTATTTCTAAGCCCTAAATTCAGTAAACTCCTTTGCCATAAACATTCTCCTCACAAATAGGCTTCAGATAGCAATCCCTCCCATGGCCTCAATCTGCAGCCTATGTGCTCATCCTGGAACACTCTTTTGTAAAAGTCCTTAAATAAATGTCAATGATTAACTTTATGAATTATTCTCTGAGCAAAGCTGCAGAAGGCTTTGTGCCTTCTCATGCTCCTCTCAAGAACAATAAGCACCTTAATATTCCTTTTCAGTCAGCTCAGCTGAGGAGGGGAAAAGACAAGTCAGAATTACAAGGCCTAATTCCTCCATTCTGGATCTGTGCCTGTGGAATGAGGAGAGAGGTCTGGGGCCGTGCCTCCATTTTGTCAGTAATGCCTAACATGGCTCCCGACAGAAGAACAAAAGGCAACTTGATTAATCTAGTAATTATTTACATCCATGATTTCCTCATTGACTTTTATTTCCTTTCTTCTAAAACTTTCTTTGTGTTAATTTGTCTTTGGGACGATAAAGGTTATCAAATGTCCTATGAAGGGAGCAATTTGTAGAATAAGAATGGGGCACAAAGCTGGATTTGTACAGACCTGAAAGAAGTAAGGAATTGGCCTGATAGAGTATGGTTAAGTTTATCACGGGAAACGAAATAGCCAGTTTGAAGGTGGGAACTGTGCCCACTGAGGTGGAGGTGGAGTAACCTGGAGAAAATTATGTAAAGGGGAAGGGCATTGGAAGGTGAGCTCAAAGGGCTATCATAAGGCTTTCACCCAAAGTGAAATAGACACATATGCAGGGCTTTGAACAGAGGAGTGATGTGAATTTACATTTTTTAAATGATTATTCTTGGATATTGACTGAGGCGACTCTAGGGAGGCAAGGTGGAGAGAGAAAGCCAACTATGCTAGGGCATGGATGATGGTGGTGATAAATGGTTGCATCTAGGTGTATTTTGAAAGAAGAGCTAACAGGATTCCTGAAAATTTGGTTGGGGCTATAATGGAAATAGTCAAAGGGGACTCTGAGGTTGACTTTAACAAACAGAAGGATAGAGTCATCATCATATGACTTGGGATTCATTATGTTCTGGATTATCTTGAATTACCTTTCAGATTCCACACTCCAATTTTCTGTTTTGAATACTTGTTGTGACTTTTTAAATTCCTCATTCTCCCTGTGTCTCTTACTGTGTGAAGTACTTTGTTTCTTGACCTCTTTTACTCTATTTTATAGTTAGATTTGCTATTACTTCTATCCTTATTTCCTTCCCTTTCCTGTTGTATCAACTATTTTAATATCAATGTGCTTAACTCCACACCCATGACCTTCCACCCAGTCATCTTGAATATAAAACTGTATAAGTGGTCCAATTATTCATCCTGAGAATATTTTACATGAATGGCTACATATTGCCAAATAAAAGGCAAAATTGTTCAGGCTGATAGGATCACATTCACATTTTCCTACTTTATTTGGACCATTGAAAAATTATTTTTTCCTGCCACTTGAGAAAACTCATATTCCCCTCAACTTTTAAATTGTCAGTATATGCCTTTCACCCACTACATGAAGATGATAGATGCCATCAGAGATTGATGATCTCATCTACATTCATATCCACATCTGCACAAGTATATATGCACCCAAGAAAATGTTTTTTTTTTCACCTAATCATTGCTAATGTTTGCACCTGGACTTCAGATTCTATTCCTTCAGAACTTTGCTACACTTTTTTCATCTTGCAGATCTCACCTTTCATTTCAGTCTGTAAAAGAGGTCCAAGTCTTCCTCTGAAAAAAAAAAAGAAAAAGATAGCTATCCTCTCTAGGTATTACCCTAGTGCTCTCTTTACTTTCAAAACTAACTGTATTTATAAGACAGTTTACATTTGCTTTCCTTCCTTTCCAAACTTCAACTACCATCTAAATGATTGTCACTTGAATTTTGTTGCATTGCTTGATATAACATACTTACTGGTGTCATCTGTAGCCTCTTAGGATATCATCTCATTCTAGAATGCTAGAATCTGGCACTATTGATCCTTTCTTACTGACACTCCTGGTTTAAATGGTTTCCTTCATATATGACTGTTTTAACTATGTCTTTTGATTTGTGCACTCTGATGCATTGCTATCTGGACCTTGTTGACCCAGGAGAGACTGTCCTTCCCCGGATAACCAATTTCTAGAGAAGCATCTCATTCAAATGTCAGCCAGTCCATCTAGAGCCCATACCCCAACCACCTCCTCTATCTATCTCTCATACTCCTGGCCACTGCTCATATACCCTAGTTACCACTGGACCAGGGACCAGACAACTAGGAATAGCCCCTCTGCCCCAGAGCCAGAGCCTGATGACATGATTCAAACTATACCATCCTAGACCCACTTACCCTGCCTCATCTATTCCTTCTCACTGAAACCACAGTGAAAACCCTTCCCCACATTTCCCTCTCCCCCTGTCTCCTGATGGACCATAGTGCTTCCTCAGATACCCATCCACCATAGCATGGCACCTCCCCATTAGGATCTGTGATTATAATAAGCTGTCTTTTCAATGGCAATTCTCTCCTGACCTGTTGCCCTTGTCAAATCTAGAAAGTAACAAAACACTGACTTTCTTGGTTCTCTTCATTTATGATCATTTTCCTCAAATTGTTTTGAACTCCTTTTCTGATGTGCACTTAGAATTGACAAAAGATTAATTTCCAAAATACACTAGCAGTTCATACAACTCAATTACAGAGAAACAAACAACGCAATCAAAAAGTGGGAAAAAGACCTAAACAGACATTTCTCCAAAGAAGACATGAAGATAGGTAACAAACATGAGAAGATACGCAACATCGCTCATTATTCAGTTCAGTTCAGTTCAGTTCAGTTGCTCAGTCGTGTCTGACTCTTTGCGACCCCATGAATCGCACAACGCCAGGCCTCCCTGTCCATCACCAACTCCCGGAGTTCACTCAGACTCACGTCCATCGAGTTGGTGATGCCATCCAGCCATCTCATACTCGGTCGTCCCCTTCTCCTCTTGCCCCCAATCCCTCCCAGCATCAGGGTCTTTTCCAATGAGTCAACTCTTCACATGAGGTGGCCAAAGTGCTGGAGTTTCAGCTTTAGCATCATTCCTTCCAAAGAAATCCCAGGACTGATCTCCTTCAGAATGGACTGGTTGGATCTCCTTGCAGTCCAAGAGAATCTCAAGAGTCTTCTCCAACACCACAGTTCAAAAACATCAATTCTTCGGCACTCAGCTCTCTTCACAGTCCAACTCTCACATCCAAACATGACCACTGGAAAAACCATATCCTTGACTAGACGGACCTTTGTTTGCAAGGTAATGTCTCTGCTGTTCAATCTGCTATCTAGGTTGGTCATAATTTTCCTTCCAAGGAGTAAGCATCTTTTAATTTCATGACTGCAATCACCATCTTCAGTGATTTTGGAGCCCCCCAAATATAAAGTCTGACACTGTTTCCACTGTTTCCCCATCTATTTCCCATGAAGTGATGGGACCAGATGCCATGATCTTAGTTTTCTGAATGTTGAGCTTTAAGCCAACTTTTTCACTCTCCTCTTTCACTTTCATCAAGAGGCTTTTTAGAGAAAAGCAAATCAAAACTATAATGAAATATCACCTCACACCAGTCAGAATGGCCAACATCAAAAAGTCTACAAACATTAAATGCTGCAGAGAGTATAGAGAAAAAGGAATGCTCTTGCATTGTTGGTGGGAATGTATATTGATACAGCCACTTTGGAAGACAGTATGCAGTTTCCTTAAAAAACACTAGGAATAAAACCACCATATGACCCAGCAATCCCACTCCTAAGCATATGCCCTGAGGAAACCAAAATTGAAAAAGAGATATGTATCCCATTGTTCATTGCAGCACTATTTACAATAGCTAGAACATGGAAGCAACCTAGATGTCCATCGACAGATGAATAGATAAAGAAGTTGTGGTACATTGACAAAATGGAATATTACTCGGCCATAAAAAGGAACACCTTTGAGTCAGTTCTAAGGAGGTGGATGAACCTAGAACCTATTATACAGACTGAAGTAAGTCAGAAAGAGAAAGATAAATATTGTATTCTAATGCACATATACAGAATCTAGAAAAATAGTACTGAAGAATTTACTTACAGAGCAACAGTAGAGAAACAGACATGAAGAATAAACTTGTGGACTTGGGGAGAGGGGAGCAGAGAGTGAGCTGTATGGAAAGAGTAACATGGAAACTTATATTACCATATATAAGATAGATAGCCAATGGGAATTTGTTGTATGGCTAAGAAACTCAAACATGGGCTCTGTATCAACCTAGAAAGGTGGGATGGGGAGGGAGACGGGAGAGGAGATCAAAAGGGATGGGATATATGTGTATCTATGGCTGAAAAAAATCTGAGTATAAGTAGTTTATAAGTGAGTGATCCCAAAGTCCACATCCACAGGGTACTCTTGTTTTCCATTGTTTTGTGACAGAGGATATGCAGAATCCTAGTCCACTGTGCCTACTATGGTGTAGCTGATCTCTATGTCCTGGCAGCTAGTCATTACTCAATCTAGGTTCTATGTTCATCCACCCAGAGATCAATATCCTTTAATCATACTCATAGTCTAGTTATGCTCAGTATGGTTCCTAGCTTGTATTTAATATTCTCTCTCCTTAGAATTCCTTGTATGCATATTCTAAAACAGAATTTGTTGTTTTATACTAAAGTTTTTTCATGGAATTCATGATAGTCATTATATAAATGATTGTTAAATTTTTAATCCTCCACGTTAGTTAGATGCATCATTATATAACGAATCACCCATATATAAAGCTAATGATCATGACTAACTTCTCCTCTTTCTTCCTACACATCACATCTTTTTTTTTTCACTTTTCACTTTTTTTTTAAATTTTTTATTTGAACTCCCAAACATGAACCCCCCCCCCCAACTCCCCCCCCACATTTACCCCCCAAAACCACACTAAAACAGAAAACAAAAAGACAACATAACCCCAAAACTCCTTTCCACACTGTTTT
>SJYX01003867.1:134623-163619 GCA_006410675.1 Oreotragus oreotragus
TATTGACTCTTTTTTATTTCTTCTAGGTCCTTGTTAAACCTTTCTTGCATTTTCTCAATCCTTGTCTCCAGGCTATTTATCTGTGATTCCATTTTTATTTCAAGATTTTGAATCATTTTCACTATCAATGTTCGGAATTCTTTCTCAGGTAGATTCCCTATCTCTTCCTCTTTTGTTTGGTTTGGTGGGCATTTCTCCTGTTCCTTTACCTGCTGAGTGCTCCTCTGTCTCTTCATCTTGGTTATATTGCTGTGTTTGGGGTGGCCTTTCTATATTCTGGGAATTTGTGGAGTTCTCTTTACTATGGAGTTTCCTCACTGTGGGTGGGGTTGTATCAGTGGGTTGTCAAGGTTTCTTGGTTAGGGAGGCTTGTGTTGGAGTTCTGGTGGGTGGAGCTGGATTTCTTCTCTCTTGCTCCAGGAAGGATGACTCTCAGAGACGTGGACCTTCAGGTGGGACAGGCTCACAAGTCCTGGCTGACACCAGAGGGACCTCTCTGCTGCAGGTAGGGTTAGCTGTTGTCACAACTCAGCAGCTCAGGTCACTAGCCAAAAAACCTACATCCACGTTCCAGCTTCACGCCTGTCTCGCCACCATAACTTTCAGACTAGTAGAGTCTGCCTCCAGCTGATGGAAATATCTAGTAAATTAGCCAGCAGTCTTCAGCCCAAGGTGTGTATCAGAATCACCTGGCGGGCCCAGGAAGCATCCAAAGACCTCCGCTTGCTCCTGTGTCCTCACTGCTGGAAGAGCCCTCTGAACTTGAGCAGCTCGGCGGCTCCGGCAGAGGGGGGACCCACCCCTTATGAGGCAGGCCCACAGTATAGAGCCGCTGCGCGGGCTGGACCTGAGTGTCACCACATTAGGCTTATCCGCCCTAAGGGATATCCACATTAGGCTTATCCTCCCACTGGGATCGAGGGCAGAGAAGAGACGTGTTTCCAGGCAGACTGTCCCCTGTCTCAGGAGGGACACTCTGGCCCTTCTCTCTCTCAGGAGCCACCCTCTCAGGTGAGTTTCTGGAGGCTGGGGTCACAGGGGCCTTCTTTTCTTGGCTGTGTCTGCGGCTCCCCACGCGGGCTCCTCGGCTTATTTGGCTGTGCTGGGTTTTTGTTGCTGTGTAGGCTTTTCTCTAGTCGTGGTGAGCAGGGCTGACTCTCTAGTTGCGGTGCAGGCTTTTCTCTGGTCATGGCGAGCAGGGCTCCATGTTCCTCCCAGAGGGTGAGGAGCTGGCAGGGCGAGGCGAAGGTCCTCCATATCACATCTTATTCATTATAAAGTTCTTCTTAGCTCTTTGATTACTTCTAACTGGTCCCTTCTCTACTCCTTCATCCCCAAACCTATTCTCTAAACTATGACACCAAGGGGATTTTTAAAAAGTAACTCTGCTTATGAGATATTAACACACATTAAAGACTTCTTACAATACGTAAACCATGAACTTCCAGATGTTCAAGCTGGTTTTAGAAAAGTCAGAGGAACCAAAGATTAAATTGCCAACATCCGTTGGATCATTAAAAAAGCAAGAGAGTTCCAGAAAAACATCTATTTCTGCTTTATTGACTATGCCGAAGCCTTTGACTGTGTGGATCACAATAAACTATAGAAAATTCTGAAAGAGATGAGACTACCAGGCCACCTGACCTGCCTCTTGAGAAATCTGTATGCAGGTCAGGAAGCATCAATTAGAACTGGACATGGAACAACAGACTGGTTCCAAATAGGAAAAGGAGTACATCAAAGCTGTATATTATTACCCTGCTTATGTAACTTATATATAGAGTACATCACGAGAGACATTGGGCTGGATGAAGCACAAGCTGGAACCAAGAATGCCAGGAGAAATATCAATAACCTCAGATATGCAAATGGCACCACCCTTATGGCAGAAAGTGAAGAAGAACTGAAGAACCTTGTGATAAAAGTGAAAGAAGAGAGTGAAAATGTTGGCTTTAAGCTCAATATTCAGAAAACTAAGATCATGGCATCCGGTCCCACCACTTCATGATAAATAGATGGGGAAACAGTAGAAACAGTGGCAGACTTTATTTTGGGGGCCTCCACAATCACTGCAGATGGTGACTGCAGCCATGAAATTAAAAGAGACTTACTCCTTGGAAGGAAAGTTATGACTAACCTAGACAACATATTCAAAAGCAGAGATATTACTTTTTAAAAAATTATTATTATTATAAATTTATTTATTTTAATTGGAAGCTAGTTACTTTACAATATTATATTGGTTTTGCAATACATCAATATGAATCTGTCACAGGTATACATGTGTTCCCCATCCTGAATCCCCCTCCCACTGCCCTCCCCGTATCATCCCTCTGGGTCATCCCAGTGCACCAACTCCAAGCATACTGTATCCTGCATTGAACCTGGACTAGTGATTCATTTCTTATATGATATTATACATGTTTCAATGCCATTCTCCCAAATCATCCCACCCTCTCCCTCTCCCATAGAGTCCAAAAGACTGTTCTATACATCTGTGTCTCTTTTGCTGTCTCACATACAGGGTTATCATTACCATCTTTCTAAATTCCATATATATGTGTTAGTATACTGTATTGGTGTTTTTCTTTCTGNGCCTTTCTATATTCTGGGAATTTGTGGAGTTCTCTTTACTATGGAGTTTCCTCACTGTGGGTGGGGTTGTATCAGTGGGTTGTCAAGGTTTCTTGGTTAGGGAGGCTTGTGTTGGAGTTCTGGTGGGTGGAGCTGGATTTCTTCTCTCTTGCTCCAGGAAGGATGACTCTCAGAGACGTGGACCTTCAGGTGGGACAGGCTCACAAGTCCTGGCTGACACCAGAGGGACCTCTCTGCTGCAGGTAGGGTTAGCTGTTGTCACAACTCAGCAGCTCAGGTCACTAGCCAAAAAACCTACATCCACGTTCCAGCTTCACGCCTGTCTCACCGCCATAACTTTCAGACTAGTAGAGTCTGCCTCCACCTGATGGAAATATCTAGTAATTAAGCCAGCAGTCTTCAGCCCAAGGTGTGTATCAGAATCACCTGGCGGGCCCAGGAAGCATCCAGAGACTTCTGCTTGCTCCTGTGTCCTCACTGCTGGAAGAGCCCTCTGAACTTGAGCAGCTCGGCGGCTCCGGCAGAGGGGGGACCCACCCTCCAGGAGGCAGGCCCACAGCACAGAGCCGCCGCGCGGGCTGGACCTGAGTGTCACCACATCAGGCTCATCCGCCTGGTTGATTAATGACTGAGTCACTCCCACCGGGATCGAGGGCAGAGAAGAGATGTGTTTCCAGGCAGACTGTCCCCCGTCTCAGGAGGGACACTCTGGCCCTTCTCTCTCTCAGGAGCCACCCTCTCAGGTGAGTTTCTGGAGGCTGGAGTCCCAGGGGCCTTCTTTTCTTGGCCGTGTCTGCGGCTCCCCACGCGGGCTCCTCGGCTTATTTGGCTGTGCTGGGTTTTCGTTGCTGTGCAGGCTTTTCTCTGGTCGTGGCGAGCAGGGCCCCATGTTCCTCCCAGAGGGTGAGGAGCCGCAGGGCGAGGCGAAGGTCTCCGGTGCGGCGAAACAGACCTGTTGGTCTCGGAGACTCTCCAGAAGAGAAAGGGACCTCAGACTTTTTTTTAAATAAAGATCTCAGTGTTAGATAGTGAAATGCAAGAGTAATAAAATTATGAATATCTAGTCCTCACTTCAAAGTGATTCTGAGATTCAATCTGGGATGTAAGGCTCAGAAAACTACATTTTTTATGTTCTTTCTTTTAAAATTAAAATATAGTTGATTTGCAATATTTCGTTAACTTCAGGCATACAGAAAAGTGATTTAGTTACTTATATATGTACATATACTTCTGATTCTTTTCCATTAGAGATTATTATAAGATTATTGAATATAGTTCCTTGTTTTGTGCATTAAATCCTTGTTGTTTATCTACTTTACGTTATATGTGTCTGTTGATTCTGTACTTTGTTTCCTTTTCCCTTTGGCAACCACAAGTTTGTTTTTTTATGTCTGGGAGTCTGTTGCTGTTTTGGAAAAATGTTCATTTGCAATATTTCATAAGTGATGTCATGTAATATTTGTATTTCTCTATCTGGCCTCACTCACTATGGTGATTTCTAAGACCATCCATGTGCCTGTAAATGGCAGTATTTCATTTCTACTTATGGCCAAGTAATATTCGTGTGTGTGTGTGTGTACGTCTTCTTTATCTGGTCATCTGTTAATGTACACTTAGGTTGCTTCTGTGTCTTATCTATTGTAAGTAATGCTGCTATGAACATTGGGTGCAATGATTTTTTTATTAGAATATTCCTCAGATATATGTCCAGTCTCATATGGTAGCTCTATTTTTGGTTTTTAAGAAATGTCCATATAATTTTCCATAGTGGTTGCAACACTTTACATTTCCCCCAACAATATAGAAGCAGTCTCTTCTGCATACTCTATCCAGCGTTTATTATTTGTAGATTTTTTGATGATGACCAGTGTAAAGCGATACCTCATTGTAGTTTTGATTTGCATTTCTCTAATAATTGGCAATAATGGATGTCTTTTCATGTGCCTATTGCTCATGTGTTTCTCTTTGGATAAATGTCTGTTTAGGTCTTCTGCCCATTTCTTGATTGAAAGTTGCATTTTTAATTAACACTCTAAGTGATTCTGATTCAGAAGCCCCATACTCTGAAAAAATACTGTTAAACTGCCCTAGATGAGGAATAAAAATTTTAGATTGCTCCCCGGTTTCAAATTCACTGCCTATAAACTATTATAGTAAAAGATATATATGTCAGTTGGAACACCTATCCAAGAGAAACTACATGTTTTCTCACACATGACTCGAAGCATTTCAGTGACTCGACCTCTGCAAACATACAACAGCATTTGTATGTGTGTATGTTAGTCACTCAGTTGTGTCTGACTTTTTGCGACCCAATGGAGTGTGTCCCGCCAGGCTTCTCTGTCTGTGGACTTCTCAAGGCAAGAATGAATACTGGAGTGGGTAGCCATTCCCTTCTCCAGGGGATTTTCCCAACCCAAGAATCAAACCCAGATCGCCTACCTTGCAGACAGTTTCTTTACCATCTGAGCCACCAGGGAAGCCTGAATATAAATTTGAAAGAAATACTTTATTCACTTTGAATTATCTTTATGTGTTACCATTAATTTTTCCTTGTTGTGTAGAATCAGAACTAAGTAAAACAAAATATGATACAGAGTACTTCTATACCCCACATTTCTTTTAAATATTCAACAATCCTGTTATTGCATTTATATCTGCTGACAGCCTTTTTTACCCTTCATGCCTTCAAATAATTGACTTTGACAGCTTTGCAAATGCCTGCCTTTCAAAAACAAACCCAACTGTGTCTATCTGATGGAGATAATCATAAAAAATCCAGATACACAATGGAAATACAATGTTGGGAGAAATATATCAACTAAATAATTTTATGCTCATGAATTAAGATTACAATAGATTTTTCAGAGGCTCCCTTAGTTCCCCCAAATAAAAGACTTATCATTTTTATTTTTTTCATAAAGACTATAGTGAGTCTCCTCAACTGAAATCAATAAGTAATTGTGACAGAATGTCACAGACCATTAAGGATCTCATTCTAAAATTATTCTCTAGGCCCCTTATTCTCCACATTCCCTGACTACCCAATGGGTAGGAAGGCATCCCATTTATTCCAAATTTTTGTGGCCTTCTTTAGGGTTTGAATGTATTTGGGGATTATTAGTGTTAATGGGGGGAAATAGTGTTCAAAAAAAGGTCAGTATTTTTATTAGCAAACAAACACTCTTTACTGTATTTATGAAATTATGGTGATCATGCAATAAATGCTGAAATCTTCAGGAGATTTTTAGGTTTGGGGTTATTGCATTTACAACTATGATAGTTACAGTTGGCTTTTTCAGCAAATGAAAATAGGATACTGTGTTTAAAAAGTCAAGTGTGGAAGTGCAGTTGGAAACAATTAAAAATGTTCAGATTTGTCAGTTTGCACTTTCATTACTGTGCTTTGGCTGCAACAGTTAAATTCCCTTTGAAATAATGTACGTACTTGTGAAGCTGGTCGATTGATTCAACAACATTTAATTCCCAAGCATGAAATCCCTCCTCATTGGCATAAAAAAAAAGGAAAAAGTATCTTCTTTTAAAGAAACCAGGCAGATCATCTCTGTTAATATTAATCAAACTTGTAAAACTTGTGCATAAAATTGTTAGAAAAGACAGATGGAACAGAAAGCTATAAATAATAATTAGAAGTAGACTGGGCTTCATGTCTAGTGTCTTTTAAGGAAAGTAACCAATATGAACAGATTTTGTTTTAGTATATGTATATCTTAAGGAAAATGACATAAATCAGAATATGTCAATATAAAACTAAATATAAATATTACTTTCTAGTATTTTTTAGAAGGGGTAATGTTATGCTTAGAGATATATATCTTTCCTGATCTCTGTGTATCTTAGGAACAAGTCATAAATACACTGATTTCTCTAGGAGCAAATGTATTCTATCATAGAGCTGAACATTTTCCCCATTCTCTAAAATCTCTTGGGCATTTTTGGTTGTAAATAATGTCAACTATTCAAATAACATTGTTTTGTGGTCATATCTACAATATTTTAGTAGCAGTGGATTTTGTTGGTCAGAAGGCCCATATTCTTTTAATTTTGATAGATATTTCCTAAAAAGTTGTCCCAGTTTATGCTTCCATTAATTGTATATGGAAGTGTCTCTCCCACAACTCCAACTGTCATTATCAGTAAACATCATCTATTTTAAGTTATTATATATATGTATATTCATAAAATGGCTGAAAGTCATATATTATTGCAATTTTTAACTTGTATTTTAGTTAATGTTTAGTCTGCTTTTTTTTTTCCCAGTGTTTTACTACTTGTAGCTATTCATCTGTAAACTTATTCAACCATTTTTAAAATTGAGCTCTTCATCTTATTTATTCTCAGGAATTCTTTTTCATAAGAGACTCTTTTCTTTTGATTTTATTTATGTTTTGTTAAATAGAATGTTAGCTTTTTTATTCCTACTCATATGTGAAGGTCTCATACTTCGTAGCTTTTGGGTTTTATTAATTTTCTTCAAATGTTTGAGATTTTGACTGAAATCATACTGAATCTTTAGGTCATTTTGCAGACATGACATCTTCCAGTATTGAATTTTGTACATTATGTATCTTTGCATTTTAAAATTTTTATTTCTTTCCTCTCAATCATATGTTATAAATTTTAGTGTAGCAATATTGTACATCTTTCCTTAGATTTATTCCAATGAACAGGGTTTTACAAGATATTGTAAATGTTATTTTTAAATTGATAGGAGTTTTTATCATGAATGGATATTGTCTTTTGTCAAATTCCACATCTGCATTTCTGAAAAAATGTATTTTTCCTTTGTTGTGTGTGTTAATGTGGCAAATTACATTGATTTATTTTTATATGTTAGATCATCTTTGCATTCATGGAACAATAATCATTCTTACTGGTGATTTTTTTTTTTAGTGTTTGAGTATCTCAGTCATATCAACTTCAGAGATGATTGTAAGTGTTTATTCTTTTTTCCAAAGCTTCCAAAGGAAGCTTTCATTACCAAAGCCAACTAGACCTGGGATTTTCTTTTTAGAACAAATTTAGATAATGAACTTTTTTCTTTAATATGTGTGTGTCCTTTAATATGTTTTTCCTTATCTTGGCTATAGGAAATTTTATTTTTCAAGGAATTTATCCATTTTGCCTAAATTTTCATATGGATTTCCATAAAGTTTTTCATTATATTCCATTGTGGGCATTTTTTTTTTTTTGGTAGTCAACAGGATCTCTAGTGATTTGTTTTTTAATAGAAAGCATATTTTTGTCTATTAATGCAGTCTTGATAGATGTCACAGATATAATTATTACTACATTATAAAGTAAACTTTCCTTTGTAATTCTTGTCTTAGCTGGGTGAACCTCAGAAAGCTTCCTAACAATAAATATTACAATAGCCATTCATAATGGGAGTCTCTTTTACAGGCTATAATTAAATTCTATAATTAAATTTTAATATAATCTATTGCTCATTGTATAACATGATACTATGAAATAAATAGGACCATTTGAAATAAATGCCTATTTAATCAGTGTTTCTTTCTGATTTGACAATTGTTTTGCATCCACAAACATGCATAAGTAATGCTTTGTTCATATATTGAGTAACTTCATGGAAAAATACAATTTTTGTTTGCTTTTCTAAATGAAATTTATTAAACTTTGATAAGGCTTTAATTCATGTCATTGTATGCCAAAACCAATACAGTATTGTAAAGTAAAATAAAGTAAAAAAAAAAAAATAAAGTACATTTAACTGTAGAAAAAAGCAGCTTTGCAGAGTTTCTACTTATTGCCCATTGTTCTTTTTAAAAGTATTTTCTTTCATCCTTCTAGCCATTAAACCATGACAGACATATCTTCTATGACTTTAGTGAGCTTTATTTATTATAAAGACACCTTATAACAAGGCTTTTAGGATAAGCCAAAGACTTCTGCAACCAAATTCCTAATCAGTCAAGCTATTATTTAAAAGTTGCTATAGTGTTTGTATTTTTCTGAATTCTGAGTGAGAAAAAAGAAATGTTGGGTGTTATACTTTTTTCCAATGATCTTTATTATTATTATTATCAGCTATATTCCCTGTGTTGTACAACACATAATTTCAGCTTATTTGTTTTATATATAGTATAAAATGACGGTCTATATTATTATACTGAAAAAAATCTGATATCTAAAACAGCTAGAAGATAATGATGTTGTTTTTCAGTTGCTGTCATGTCTGACTCTTTGTGGCCCCATAGACTGCAGCACACCAGGCTTCTCTGTCCTTCACTATTTCCCAGAATTTGCTCAAATTCATGTTCACTGAGTTGGTGATGTCATCCAACCATTTCATCCTCTGTTGCCCCTTCTCCTCCTACCCTCAATCTTTTCCAGCATCAGAGTCTTTTCCAATGAGTCAGCTCTTTGCATCAGGTGGCCAAAGTATTGGAGCTTCAGCATNAAATTCATGTTCACTGAGTTGGTGATGTCATCCAACCATTTCATCCTCTGTTGCCCCTTCTCCTCCTACCCTCAATCTTTTCCAGCATCAGAGTCTTTTCCAATGAGTCAGCTCTTTGCATCAGGTGGCCAAAGTATTGGAGCTTCAGCATCAGTCTCTTCCAAGAATATTCAAGTTTGACTTCCTTCAGGAGTTTCTGGTTTGATCTCCTTGCTGCCCAAGGGCTCTCAAGAGCCCTTCTCCAGCACCATAATTCAGAAACATAAATCTTCAGTGCTCAGCTTAATTTATGGTCCAATTTTCATATCCATACATCACTATTGGAAAAGCCATAGCGTTGACTATACAAATCTTTGTTGGCAGTGATGTTTGAGTCTGGGGTTGGTTAGAATCTTGAAAGAAAAGTTTGACCCTTTAAATAAATCATTTAAGAAATACCATGACCACATCTGTGCCTACATGATACTAGAATAATCTATTGAAATACAAAAAGGTGTTCATCCTTGCTCAGTACAAACTGGCAACGTATTAACAAAAATGATGTTTACATTCATTGTTTTGTTTAAAATATTGAAAGAACAAGTTATGTCTAAACAAATGTTGCTAACACCTGGTTAAAAACTGAAGGAAATAATTGAAGTGAAGTGAAATGAAAGTTGCTCAGTGGTGTCTAAGTCTTGGCGTTCTCTAGGCCAGAACACTGGAGTAGGTAGCCATCCCTTCTCCAGGTGATCTTCCCAACCCGGGGATCAAATCGAGGTCTCCCACATTGCAGGTAGATTCTTTACCAGCTGAGCTGTAAGGGAAGCCCAAGAATGCTGGATATAGTAGCCTATTCCTTCTCCAGTGGATTTTCAGTTCAGTTCAGTTCATTTCAGTCACTCAGTTGTGTTCGACACTTTGTGACTCCATGAACAACAGCATGCCAAGCCTCCCTGTCCATCACCAACTCCCGGAGTCCACCCAAACCCATGTCCGTCGAGTCGGTGATGTCATCCAGCCATCTCATCCTCTGTTGTCCCCTACTCCTCCTGCCCTCAATCTTTCCCAGCATCAAGGTCTTTTCAAATGAGTCAGCTCTTCGTATCAGGTGGCCAAAGTATTGGAGTTTCAGCTTCAGCATCAGTCCTTCCTATGAGTATTCAGGACTGATCTCCTTTAGGATGGACTGGTTGGATCTCCTTGCAGTCCAAGGGACTCTCAAGAGTCTTCAACAACACAGTTCAAACACATCAATTCTTTGGTGCTCAGCTTTCTTTATAGTCCAACTCTCACATCCATACATGACCACTGGAAAAACCATAGCCTTGACTAGAGAGACCTTTGTTGGCAAAGTAATGTCTCTGCCTTTTAATATGCTGTCTAGGTTGGTCATAACTCTCCTTCCAAGGAGTAAGTGTCTTTTAATTTCATGATTTTCATGACCTAGAAATCGAACCAGAGTCTCCTGCATTGCAGGGAGATTCTTTACCAACTGAGACATCTGGGAAGGAAATGATTAGGCAAATAATAAGTTAGTCATTTTTTTATACTTTAAATAATAGTCTAGATACTTTTTGTTTTGTTTTACTAAACAGAGTAAGTATTATGCAAGGAGATCCAACCAGTCCATTCTGAAGGAGATCAGCCCTGGGATTTCTTTGGAAGGAATGATGCTAAAGCTGAAACTCCAGTACTTTGGCCACCTCATGCAAACAGTTGACTCATTGGAAAAGACTGATGATGGGAGGGATTGGGGGCAGGAGGAGAAGGGGACGACAGAGGATGACATGGCTGCATGGCATCATGGACTCGATGGACGCGAGTCTGAGTGAACTCCGGGAGTTGGTGATGGACAGGGAGGCCTGGCATGCTGCAATTCATGGGTTCGCAAAGAGTCAGACACGACTGAGTGACTGAACTGAACTGAAGCATAATATCAAAAGCTTTTTTCAGAGCTACTGCAATTCATGTTTTTACACTGAAGAAGAGTCAGGATGACTAGGAGACAACAATGACAGTTAACTTCAGATTATGAAAATAAAAGAGGAGTCTATGAGTCAGACACGACTGAGTGACTGAACTGAACTGAAGCATAATATCAAAAGCTTTTTTCAGAGCTACTGCAATTCATGTTTTTACACTGAAGAAGAGTCAGGATGACTAGGAGACAACAATGACAGTTAACTTCAGATTATGAAAATAAAAGAGGAGTCTATGTAGAGTTCAATGGTAGCATGAAATGTGAAAAATAGATAAGGATACTTCAGATTTAGAAATATGTAAACTTTTAAATGCAAATGTAAAGTTTATGAGAACTCTATCTTGAACTCACTGCTCAGTGAATTTTTTCTTGATCTTTAGATAGAAGATAAATAAGAGTTAATTTTAGACATTAAGTAATACTGATATAAACATGATTCCTTTGACATGTCAGATGATAAAAAAAATGATTACAGCTGCAGTATGAACATGTAGTCTTATCTTTAGATAGAAACTTTATAAAAAATACTCTATTTCTAAAATGGAGTTCATGTACACCCATGATGGATTCATGTCAATGTATGCCAAAACCAATACAGTACTGTAAAGTAANTAAAAAAAATGATTACAGCTGCAGTATGAACATGTAGTCTTATCTTTAGATAGAAACTTTATAAAAAATACTCTATTTCTAAAACGGAGTTCATGTACACCCATGATGGATTCATGTCAATGTATGCCAAAACCAATACAGTACTGTAAAGTAAAATAAAGTAAAAATAAAAATAAAAAAAAGAATTTCTATCCTGTGAAATTGAGATGATGACATAAACTTTATGAAAGATAGCAGCCTTACCTACTATAGTTTTAAAGTTACTTTTGGAGAATAAATATTTGAGGAATAGAAACTGTCTTACATTTTGAAAGTAGGGTTTAAAAATTTGTGAAACACGAGATCTGTTAGCAAGGATATGGGCATCTTGAGCCTATGTATTGTTGGTGTAAGCATATAATAGTACAATTACTTTGGATATCTGTCTGGCCGTTTCTAATAAAATTTAACACACTTTCCCTCTCATCTAACAATTCTACTCCTAAGTATATACTCAAATGAAATGAATATATAGCATACACACAGATACATACATATAAACACATGCAACATGTACAAAAATTCTTAAAGAAGTTTTATTCATAATAACCTCAAAATGTCTCAGATATCTACCAAAAGGAGAATGGATAAACAAATTATAGCATATTCATACACTGGAACAATTCACACCCATAAAGAAAGAACATACTACTTATATACACCATGACCCATAGTAAAAAAAAAAAAATACTATGCTAGACAAAGAAACCTGAAACCAAAGTGAACATTCTGTACGATTCCATTCTTATGAAGTTTTGAATCAGAAAAATTAGTAAATAATAGTTGAAATTCAGAGCAGTTGCTTAAGGATTAATTTGAAAGAGCATGAAATAATTACTCTGATGATGGAAATGTATATCTTGAGGTGGCTGATGGTAATAAGCAATGTGCTTTGGTACATGCTTTAACAACTGGCCCTCTGAAGGGAAAAGTCCTAATCTGCAGCACAGATTTCTGTATTTTTCAATATTTTCACTGCAGTCAAATTCCCAATGTTTCATTATTGAAGCAAAGCTGGAGAGAGATGTACACATCTTGGAAGGACTGATGCTGAAGCAGAAACTCCAATACTTTGGCCACCTGATGTGAAGAGCTGACTCATTTGAAAAGACCCTGATGCTGGGAAAGATTGAAGGCAGGAGGAGAAGGGGATGACAGAGGATGAGATGGTTGGATGGCATCACTGACTCAATGCACATGAGTTTGAGTAAACTCTGGGAGATGGTGATGGAGAGGGAAGCCTGGCATGCTGCAGTCATGGGGTTGCAAAGAGTTAGACATGACTGAGTGACTGAACTGAACTGAACTGTGAGCCAGTAGGAGTAGGCCTTGGTTCATCACTGGTTGCAAGGTGTATAAATTTTTAAAAATCCATCAAGCTTCACACTGAAAATTTGTTACTGTATTTAAATAATATCTCGAAATTGTAAAAACTTGTAAAAAGAAAAAAAAAACATAGAAATTTCTTCTAGCCCCCTTTTAGTAACCTGAAATCTAACAGTGAAAGGTCACTTATTAACAGTGACATTTCTAAGACACATTGATGAAGCATCTAAGCTTGTTAAATTATTGTCAGTGAGTCATAAAGATGAGTAAGCCTTGGTCCTTACCCCCCAGGAGCAATTAGAGAAATAGAAGAAATACAATGAATAGTTTCAGTGTACAGTAAGAAATGTAAATAAAAGGTACATACATACATTCACAGCTGATAGAAAAGGAAAAGAGAAATCTTCACAGTATTTTCCCTTTAATTTCTTGCTTTAACCGAAACCTTATTCCCAAGTTAGCCTGAGTAAAAGCAGTTCAACATTTTTCTAACTCTTCAATGATGATCCATGACTTGTATTCTTATACTGCCATGTACCCATGATTTTAAAAATATTTTTATTGGAATATAGTTGATTTACAATATTGTGTTCGTTCCTGCTGTAAAGTGAATCAGTTATACATATATAACCACTCTTTTTTTTAAGATTCTTTTCTCATACAGTCCATTACGAGGTATTGAATATGCTTCCCTGTGCTGCTGCTGCTAAGTCGCTTCAGTCGTGTCCGACTCTGTGCGACCCCATAGACGGCAGCCTATCAGGCTCCACCATCCCTGGGATTCTCCACTGGAGTGGGTTGCCATTTCCTTCTCCAATGCATGAAAGTGAAAAGTGAAAGTGAAGTCGCTCAGTCGTGTCCGACTCTTAGCGACCCCATGGACTGCTGCCTACCAGGCTCCTTGGTCCATGGGATTTTCCAGGCAAGAGTACTGGAGTGGGGTGCCATTGCCTTCTCTGTCCCTGTGCTATACAGCTGGTTCTTAGTTATCTATTTTACATATAGTAGTGTGTATATGTCAATTCCAATCTCCCTCCATCCTGGATCCCACGGTAACTTTAAGTTTGTTTCCTGTATCTGTGACTATTCCTGTTTCATAAGTAAGTTCATTTGTACACATTTTCTTTTAGATTCCATATATAAGTAATATAATGTTTGTCTTTATCTCTCTCTCTCCCTTCAGTCTCTAAGTATGACAGTCTCTAGATCCATCCATGTTGCTGCAAATGGCATTATTTTGTTCCTTTTTTGTCTGAGTAATATTCCATTGCATATATATATGTATACACACATATATACATATATCATATCTGCTTTATCCATTCCTCTGTTGATGAACATTTAGATTGTTTCCATGTCCTGGCTTTTGTAAATAGTGCTGCAGTGAACACTGAGATGCATGTATCTTTTTGAGTTATGGTTTTTTCCAGTTATATGCCCAGAAGTGGGATTGCTGGGTCATACAGTAGCTCGTTCTATTGTTAGTTTTTAAGGAACCTCCATACTGTTCTCCATAATGGTTGTACCAATTTACATTCCCATTAACACTGCAGAAGGATTCCCTTTTCTCCACACCCTCTCCAGCACTCCTTGTTTGTAGATTTTTTGATGATAGCCATTCTGTTCAGTGTGAGGTGATACCTCATCGTAGTTTTAATTTGCCTTTCTTTAATAATTAATTACATTGAGCATCTTTTAGTGTGCTTTTTAGTCATCTGTATGTCTTTGGAGAAATGTCTATTAGATCTCCCACACACTTTTTGATTGGGTTGCTTGCTTTTTGATACTAAGCTGCTTGCATATTTTGAAGATTTATCCCTTTTTAGTTGCATCAATGCAAATATATTCTCCTGTTTTGAGAACTGTCTTTTTGTTTCATTTATGGTTTCATTTGTTGTGCAAAAGTTTTTTTCAGTTTAATTAGCTCCTATTTGCTCATTTTTGTTCCTATTTTCATCATTCTAGTAGGTGGACAAACAAGATCTTTCTGCAATTTATGTCAAAGAGTATTCTGCCTATGTTTTTCTCTAAGAGTTTTGTAATGTCCAGCCTTACACTAACCCTGATACCTAAACCAAAGAAAAGGAAATTACAGACCAATATCACTGATGAACATGGACGCAAACATTCTCATTAAAATTCTAGCAAATAGAATCCAGTAACACATTAAAAGAATCATACACCATGATTAAGTTGGCTTTATCCCAGGGATGCAGGGATTCTTTCAATCAGTCAATGTGATACAGCATCTGATCATCTCAGTAAATGTAGAAAAAGTTTTTGACAAAATTCAACACCTGTTTATGATAAAACTTCTAGAAAGTGGGCATGGAGAGAAACTACCTACACATAATAAAGGTCATATATGAAAAAGTCACAACAAACATCACCTACCCATGATTGTAATGTATAATTCTGTGCTTTTTAAAGTACCTGCCTCTAGAGCACATACTGTATTCACTGAGGACTTTCTACCTGTTTACAGTAGCCTTCCATACCTCAAATCTTATCATCACAGGAAGTTATTTCAGGGTCCTTGAGGATCTCAGTCCAACTCAGGATTCATTTAATCCCTATGACCTTCACCTTGATTCTATTCATGTATATAGCAGCATTATTAATTGAAAATTCTGTAACATTGATCTCATGTCCAACTTCCTGATCTCAAATGTATTTTTCCAACTTTTTCCAGAAACCTAATTTTTTAGATTTTATCAGAAATCTTTGTTCAGAAACCTAATTTCTGACAGCTGTTTAAAGTATCCTAGATTTCAAAAACATTTCCAGCACTTGCTCTTGACACTTAAACTTTATCTTGAGTTAATAGTTCTCTATCATGTTTTCCTCCCCTCCTTTTCCTTATCTCTGGCCCCCAAGATTGATTTTTTATTTCTCTAATTATGTGACACTGGAAATACACAAAGGTTTTGATCTATATTAGTTAAATACATAAAAGCACTTGATAGTCATTGCCAGAAATGAGCACATAGTGATTCTTGTTAACACATGATTCTAGGAAGAAACCATGGCAAATTGATTGAGTTAAAATTACACTTTAACACACTGTACTAAAGTGGGTAAATATACCTTTTCAGGAGAATTACACTATGCCTGTATATTACTCATCTGAATTAATTATGATAATGTATTCAACCTTAATATACTTTAAAACTGGTAGTCCCTTTGTGTTCTAATATTTTCAAAACTGAACTTGCATCTATTGTTTAATACCATGTATTACCTGCCTTTAAGTTGTCCATAACAGATGAAGGTTCACAAATCTGTTAACCATTCAGGAAAGGTGGATATTTAAATGTTTAAATTTAAAAGGTAGATATTTAATTATTAATGTACATTTTCACTTACAAGGTGATGTCACCTTGCTGACAGTTTACATTGCTTTTCTTGTTTTTGTTTTTAAGACCCAGTACTATAATATTATATGTTCATAATTTTAATTATAACATAACGAATTGTCTCTCCTGTCCTTAAAGTAATACTTCAGCTTAAAGTGCATTTTGAGATTATTCTCAGTAACTTGGTTATAGCTGTTGGAACTATTTCACATTCCACAATGTTTCAATATCACTTAATTTCAAACTGAGTTACTATACTTAACAGATATGGATTATCCCCTAACTCCAGACTAATGTGAATAGACACCTAGAGATACATAAAGTATGTTTATTTATTAAGAATAATTAACTTTTGTCTAATCAAGGAATATTAAAAATAAAATCTACTTCATTTGGAATATGTTTTACCTTCTCAACCATCAAATTATAATAATTCCACTGTATGAAAATCTGAAATCTTTTTGCTGTTAAGAGTATATTGGGGTATAATAACAGGAAATAAACCACTATTCTACCTTGATAGTTGATGGAACTACTTTTTGTAAGAATTGGTCTTTTTCACTATGAAATGATACAGTTAGTATAAGCTGAGAGATTTGTTAAGAAATGGCCAAGAAAATTCCGTGTTATGCTTTCACACAGAGTGTCCAAGAGCACCTATTACAGACATTTTGGGACCAATTTGTCTATTTTTGTTTTATGTAATTTGTGACTCACAAGTGATTATATAGAACTTTGTACACTGAACAATCAAGTGCCTACTGGTTACTTTTAATTATATTATCATAAGGGACACCTTAAAGGACACATGGTTAGTCATTTCAATTTTTAAAAATTTTATTTTTTGACAAGAAGAAGATATAAATAAACAAGATATTAAATCATCTAGTTAAGTACATTCATGTTCAAGGGATTTTTGTAGGTACAAATTTAAACCAAGATTTACTTTCATATTAGAAAGGAAAGTACTCTGTGACATTTAGGATTAGTCAGAAAATCATTCCTTATTGAAATTCTGGTTCAAGAAAGAATCAAATATATCTTCTCATATTGAATCTGCATTCATTTCAACAAGTTTTGAAACAATTCAGAGCCTATTTTATATTTCATATGCCTTATATTTGAAAATCAATATTAAAATATGCTTATATATATAAGGTAGAAAGAGATAAGATAAAAAGATTGAATTAATTTGGAATGTCTTGACCACTGATCTACTTTGGCACCAGGAGCAGATCCTACTTCTCGTAGGCCTATCTAGTGAGTTGTTGGCACATTCAAATGTGTTCACACCCAATAATACCAGAGTGTGTTGGTATGACTATGATCACCAAAATATGAAAATGGTGTATTTGATTAATGACCAAACAATTTATTATTTATGGAAATTCCTAAACTAGGTGTGTCTCTATAATAATATTTTTATTTTGTTTTCAGCATGTGGTTAGATATTTATGGAATAAATAATTTCTATCACCAAATGGTTTTTCAAATATAATGACTTTCACTTAAAAACAAATTAAGTCTGAAGTTTACCATATATATTCAAGGAAAGTTTGTTTTGACATCCCCAAATTATAGTACAAATTATAGTACAATTAAAGATCTCACTTTGTTATGCAGGGGTTAAATGCCAAAAACATTTTTTTTTTTTTTTGCTTTGTTTTAGATGTTAGTTTGTGAATTGCTTAAGTCTGCAAAATTCAAAAGGAAATCTCTGCAGTACAGATTTTGTTAAAAGATTTCCAGTATTTCCTGCATGTGTTGGGTGGAAATGGTACTGTTTTACAACTATTTCAATTAAAAAAAACAGAGATGGATAGGATATAAGTTTAAACAATGGAAAAAATGTTATTTTTAAAGTTAAAAAATGTGTTTTATACTTGGTTCCTGACAAGGTGAAGCTGTTAGTTACTTCTTATCCTGTCTAAATTCCTATAGACCCTTAGTCCTTAAGTTGGAGGTAACTTGAAGGAAGGTTTAATTCATTATTATGTGTGAATTCATATGTANCTGTACTGCAGAGATTTTGTTAAAAGATTTCCAGTATTTCCTGCATGTGTTGGGTGGAAATGGTACTGTTTTACAACTATTTCAATTAAAAAAAACAGAGATGGATAGGATATAAGTTTAAACAATGGAAAAAATGTTATTTTTAAAGTTAAAAAATGTGTTTTATACTTGGTTCCTGACAAGGTGAAGCTGTTAGTTACTTCTTATCCTGTCTAAATTCCTATAGACCCTTAGTCCTTAAGTTGGAGGTAACTTGAAGGAAGGTTTAATTCATTATTATGTGTGAATTCATATGTATAACTCAGTTTCTAATAATTTTAATTCCCAGTATTTTAAATTTTTCTATTAATCTATAAACCATGATTAATTAGGGAAAATTCTATTTTATAGTATTGTTACATTAAATCTCCACTGTCACTGAAAATAGCATCATTTAAAATTCCACTTGAAATTAATGCTTAATCTGTATGATTTCACGTATATATTTAAAACCCTTTAAAATCCATAAAATAATAAAGAACACATAATTATAATAGAAGGGCTTTCCAGGTAGCACTAGTGGTAAAGAATCCACCTGCAAATGCAGGAGAAATGAGACAGGGATTTGATCCCTAGGTCAGGAAGATCCCTCAAGAAAGGAATGACAGTATTCGTATCTGGAGAATTCCATGAACAGAGGAACCTGGTGAGCTACAGTTCACTGGGTCGCAAAGAGTCAGACAGGGCTGAAGTGACTTAGCACTCAGGCACACATAACAATAGAGAGTCAGACTTCATTTTTGATGATTGATCACTGACAGATTTCAAGCCCCATCTTCTCCAGCCCCCTCCTTTTCTTTGCACTATCTAAGCAAGCTGATAACATTTACACACATTCTGTCGTTTGGTACCAGCAAGAATTTTAAACCTTGCAACACTCCAACTCAAGTTCTGGAACTTTTCCCTAGCCACAACTCCTAGCCACTATAAAAAACTCAATCTACATGTCCTATCTCATTCAACCCACTTGAACCCACTTATACCTCCACTATTCCCCACTTTAGATTGTCTCTGAAAAGACACAATGCATTTTTACTTGGCTGCCCATGACAGTATCTCAAATTCTGCCATAATACACAATATTTGTAGACAAGATCTTAACCACATCCAACTTTTTCCAGAAACACAGGTATGATGTTGCATTAATGACCTCAGCCCCGCAGTTGGATTCACCCCTTCTTTCCTTTGAGCATTCTTTGGCATTGCCTTTCTTTGGGATTGGAATGAAAACTTACCTTAAAACTGACCTTTTCGAGTCCTGTGGCCACTGCTGAGTTTCCCAAATTTGCTGGCATATTGAGTGCAGCACTTTCACAGTGTCATCTTTCAGGATTTGAAATAGCTCAACTGGAATTCCATCACCTTCACTAGCTTTGTTTGTAGTGATGCTTTCTAAGGCCCGCTTGACTTCACATTCTAGGATGTCTGGCTCTAGGTGAATGATCACACCATCATGATTATCTGCGTCATGAAGACCTTTTTTTGTATAGTTCTTCTGTGTATTCTTGCCACCTCTTCTTAATATCTTCTGCTTCTGTTAGGTCCATACCATTGCTGTCCTTTATTGTTCCCATCTTTGCATGAAATGTTCCCTTGGTATCTCCAATTTTCTTGATGAGATCTCTAGTCTTTCCCATTCTGTTGTTTTCCTCTATTTCTTTGAATTGATCGCTAAGGAGGGCTTTCTTATCTCTCCTTGCTATTCTTTGAAACTCTGCATTCAAATGGGTATATCTTTCCTTTTCTCCTTTGCTTTTCACTTCCCTTCTTTTCACAGCTATTTGTAAGTCCTCCTCAGACAGCCATTTGGCTGTTTTGCATTTCTTTTTTATGGGGATGGTCTTGATTCCTGTCTCCTGTACAATGTCACGGACCTCCCTCCATAGTTCATCAGGCACTCTGTCTATCAGATCTAGTCCCTTAAATCGATTTCTCACTTCCACTGTATAGTCATAAGGGATTTATTTAGGTCATACCTGAATGGCCTAGTGGTTTTCTCCACTTTCTTCAATTTCAGTCTGTATTTAGAAATAAGGAATTTATGATCTGAGCCACAGTCAGCTCCCAGTCTTGTTTTTGCTGACTGTTTAGAGCGTCTACATCTTTGGCTACAAAGAATATAATCAGTCTAATTTCGGTGTTGACTATCTGGTGATGTCCATGTGTAGAGTCTTCTCTTGTGTTGTTGGAAGAGGGTGTTTGCTATGACCAGTGCATTTTCTTGGCAAAACTCTATTAGTAGATGGGAATACCAGACCACCTGACCTGCCTCTTGAGAAATCTGTATGCAGGTCAGGAAGCAACAGTTAAAACTAGACATGGAACAACAGACTGGTTCCAAATAGGAAAAGGAGTACATCAAGGCTGTATATTGTCTCTGTGCTTATTTAACTTACATGCAGAGTACATCATAAGAAATGCTGGGCTGGAAGAAGCACAGGCTGGAATCAAGATTGCCAGGACAAATATCAATAACCTCAGATATACAGATGATACCATCCTTATGGCAGAAAGTGAAGAAGAACTAAAGAGCCTTATGATGAAAATGAAAGAGGATAGTGAAAAAGTTGACTTAAAGCTCAGCATTCAGAAAATGAAGATCATGGCATCCACTTCCATCATTTCATGGCAAATAGATGGGAAACAGTGGAAACAGTGGCTGACTTTATTTTTCTGGGCTCCAAAATGACTGCAGATGGTTACTGCAGCCATGAAATTAAAAGACAGTTACTCCTTGGAAGGAAAGTTATGACCAACCTAGACAGCATATTAAAAAGGAGAAACATTACTTTGACAAAAAAGGTCCATCTAGTCAAGACTATGGTCTTTCCAGTGATCATGTTTAAATGTGAGCCTTGGACTATAAAGAATGCTGAGTGCTGAAGAATTGATGCTTTTGAAGTGTGGTGTTGGAGAAGACTCTTGAGAGTCCCTTGGACTGCAAGGAGATCCAACCAGTCCATCCTAAAGGACATCAGTCCTGGGTGTTCATTGGAAGGACTGATGCTGAAGCTGAAACTCCAGTACTTTGGCCACCTGATGCGGAGAGCTGACTCATTTGAAAAGACCCTGATGCTGGGAAAGATTGAGAGCAGGAGGAGAAGGGGAAGACAGAGGATGAGATGGTTGGATGGCATCACTGACTCAATGGACATGGGTTTGGGTGGACTCCGGAAATTGGTGATGGACAGGGAGGCCTGGTGTGCTGTGATTCATGGGGTCGCAAAGAGTCAGACACAATTGAGCAACTGAACTGAACTTCTTTGCTTATACTAACCTCAGCCCTGTATGTGTATTTACTTCTCATGTTGATAGCAGCTTCACAGCTGGATTCACCTCTAATGATAACGTCAAAAGTTGGATTCATTCTGGGTATAATCACCTGCAACCTTGAGTCCTATTATAAAACCCATGAAATAAATATTTTCTGCCCCCTATATTCTCTTCTACTGCTCAACTTTCAGGAACCACATCTAAGCAAAACACTCTACTGAAGGCTCAGATGGTGGTTAGCATTTTTACCAATAAAATATTTTTAAAATTATGGTTTATACTTTTTTTAGACATAACACTATTGTATGCTTGATAGACTACATTATAGCATAAACATGCTTTTATATGAACTGGAAACCAAAAAAAAAAAAAAAAAAGTGTGTGACTTGATTAGTCATGATATTCACCATAATGCAGTGATTTGGAATTTACCCCACAATGTCGGAAATAATCCTGTACCTAGATTTTCTTTTATCATATTTTGTCATTTCTTTTGTTTCTGAATTCTGGCAACTGCCAATCTTTTTCTTTTCTTCTTCTTGCACCATATCTGAAAACACTGTCATATCCTCACCTTCCTTTTCTGATTTTGACTTTCTTCTCATCTCTGGTACAGTCTGACTGCGTCCCTTGGCTTTTAGCTTTATCCATCCATCCTTTCTTCTGTGGGCATTTGCTCCCCAATCTGCATGGATTTCCTGTATCATGTTGCCTTTTCTCCTCTACACCCATCACCTACACAGTGCCTTCTTGACATACTAATTTCTAGTCTTAGTCCTTTTTCTTCTCCCAAACCTAATGTCCCTGAGGTTTATCACTGATAATATTTTCCTCTCTCAAATTTTGTCCTTGCCAGGAGTTAGGAAGTTTGTCTGTCTCTGGTGGTATCACAGTATGTAGTGTGTACTTGTTATTTATACCTAACCAGCAGGTGTTCACTCTTATTTTCAAAAGCCCTATTTTTCTGTGAGATAACACCTTGTACAATCTTAATCCATGCAGTTTTGAGATGAGAAGGCGATCATACCTCAGTATCTTGGAAGACCAAGTGGAACCCCTTGGAGCTGACAAAATTTAAAGAGAGAAATTTTTTGGAAGTATAGGAAAATCAATAAATTATTTCCTAGGGACTCTGTAAGATCAGACCTAAGCTTAGAGAGTCATTGTAATCAACCCCTGGAAGAGAGCACTCTCCTTGTCTCTTCACATCATATGCAGGGAGATCTGGACTCGATTTATAAATCTGTAAATCATTACCCAGTGTACTGTGTGTAAGCCAAAGATGTAAGTGAGCTCACTGAGGGACTGACTATCTGTAGAGTCAGAAATTTTTCCAAATGGAACTTTGGAGAAGTGTCCAGTATTTCATGATTAGGTGGACGGAGATAAACCCCTAGAAGAAAAGAGAATGGCCAAGATAATTAGGAAAAAAACTGAGACAGATAGCTAAAATAAGGCAGATAAATATTTTGAGAAATGAGATATGATAAACAGAATTAAAATCTGCTGAGAGACCAAGCAAATTGAAACTGAAAACTGGCTGGTTTGTAGTGATTTTGGCAACAGATATTGCAATAAATTGATGAAAGAATGGGACAGGAGGAAAAGATGACGGTAATACAGCTAGTCTTTCATAAAGCTTGACTCTAAAGGGAGGAGAAAGGTAAGGGAGCATCCAGAGACTGAAAAAGCATCAGAGACAGAGAGATTTTTTTGAGGATGAAAAAGATTAATGTGTGTTAAAATGTTAATATAAAAAATGGGTGATGTGGCATAGGGGAGAGAGAGAGAGAGAAAGGAAATTGAGGATGAGAAGGAACAAAGGAAGAAAAAGTGAAAAAAGTCTTATTTGCTGGAATGAAGTCTCTTAATATGCAGCAGGAATAGATTTTAGACCACAAGATGAAAAAAGAAGATTGTCTGTCTTCTCAACCCTGCATCCCCTGTCCCCACCCTGCTCCTAGGACTGAGATTTCTCCAATCCTGCATACACCAACTAGTTCCTTACCTTTTCTCTGAGAATCTATTTCCTATTGTATCTTATCTCGATACCACCATATATTTTGCATCTACTTTCCAAGTCAATAATCTTACATTCATTCTTGAAATTTTAATATGTCTTATTCTTACTAGCTCATTAATCAACAACATTTTTTGTTTTAAGTCCTTATCCTTATTTACTGAATGGACTCAGTCTCTGTGTGTGCTAAGTTACTTCAGTCATGTCAGAATCTTTGCAACCCCATGGACTGTAGCCTGCCAGCCTCCTCTGTCCATGGGATTCTCCAGGCAGGAACACTGGAATGGGTTGCCTTGCCTTCCTCCAGCTAATCTTCCTGACCCAGGGATCAAACCCACCTCTCCTTCATTGCAGGAGAATTCTTTACCCACTGAGATGCCTGGGAAGAACAATCCAATCTCTAAAAAGCATCAAAATTATCTTAAGAATCTCTAGTCTCATTTATAGACCTTCACAAGCAATCCTTTCTCTATTCATTTATGTTTGAAGAAATAGATTGACTTATGTTGTGAAAGTGAAGTGAAGTGAAGTCGCTCAGTCGTGTCTGACTCTTTGCGACCCCGTGGACTGTAGCCCACCAGGCTCCTCCATCCATGGGATTCTCCAGGCAAGAGTACTGGGGTGGGTTGCCATTTCCTTCTCCAGGGGATCTTCCTGACCCAGGGATCGAACCCAGCCTCCCCTACATTGCAGGCAGATGCTTTAACCTCTGAGCCACCAGGGAAGCCCGACTCATGTTGTAGAATTGCTATATATAAAATCTTAAAGCAGGTCCCTTGGTATTTTCATCTCCTTTATATCTTCTCTTTTCCAGATTTGTAGCTCTTCATTGTGTCTCTAAGGCCTTTCATAGTCAACATCTGTCTGTCTAATAGTCTTCTCTTCTCCTGGAAATGCTTCCCATTCGATTTCTCTCCAACATTTTATGTGGTTGGTGTTAGAATTACCATGTGTGCGTATGATGTTGATTTCTAGAAATAATTAATCATATCTGAAGTACTCTAAGACCTATTACAATGCATGACTATTTAGACCAAACTGACGAACTAAAGGAAACGGTTTTTTTTTTTTTGATGGTGTTCTTTTAAGAAGAGTTCATGGTCTGTAGAATAGTTTGGTATGTAGTCAGAGACTACACACACACACACACACACACACACGTACATATACACTCTCAGAAAGAGAGAGAGAGAAGGATATAGAAGTTGGCATACACAGAAAGATAGACAAGATTTTGTGAACAATTTCAGGTTATTTTCAATTCCTTGATATTATTTGTTTGAAACAGCTTTAACTGTATGCCTACTGTTACTAAGGTAATGCTCATTTCTTATGACTATTTCAGATGGTTTTCTGTTACTTGCAACATAAAACCAAGTTTCAAGTTACTGTAGTTGCAAGTTACTTTCTGTTTATTTGCAACTAAAGGATTTTTGAATAACAATCTCTATTTACAACTTTTGGTTGAGAAATATGAAAAAATAAACCTGTTGTTCCTTCAACTTTGTGATAACAAACTATTTTGTGGTAAGAAACAAAGCTGTTACTGTCTAATAGTGACAAATGCTTATATCTCTCCTTTTATATATGAGTTGGGCATCACAGTGGGTTTATTCATCATGTGATCCAGACCAAAGAAATAATTGTTATTTAGGATATGCCATTCTCATGGCAGAGGGAAAAACAGTTAATAGAACTATGAAATAGCTCTAAAGCTTCTGTCATTCATGACTTCATCTCTTATTCTATTGGCTAAACCAATCACTTGACAAACCTTGTCACTATGATGCAAAGTATTTTCATTCAATAGGGAAGTTTGTAAGCCATACAGCAGTGAACATGATATATGACTCTTATAAGAAGGATGATAAATAACTGCTAACAAGAACACAAGCTACCAAACCTAGTTTTTCCCTACCTATTCCATGTTCTAAATTTACATTTTCCATTCATCAAGCCAATTCATCAAAGAGTGAAATAAAATTTTACTTCTCTTACCTGATCACAGATACATATCAGAAAAAAATGATAGGATCTAAAGCCTTCCCAGAATTATTTCTGCTGTTAAAATAGAGGTTGGTTTAAAAAACACTGGAGTTGTTCAAATAATAAATAATAGGAAAAGTAAGTGAAATATCTCAGTGTGAGGGAAATACATTTTGAGTTAATATCTGCTTATTTTATCTATCTTATAACTAGTTAAAATATTTCCTATTTTACCTTAAGCTCCATGAGAGAAGATATTGAGTTGGCCCAAAAATTTTTGGGGGTTTTTCCATAAGATGTATTGGGAAGTCTGAACAAACTTGTTGATCAACCAGTACAAGAAGCAGGAAGCATGCATGATAGTCGTAGGTCCCTTGTTTTGGAGTTAAACCACCTGGATTGAAATTCTAGCTCTGGTGTTTCCTAGCTATGTGACCTAAATTCTTTTTCCTCTCAGTACCTGAACTTCAACTGAATAATACCTTTTCATGGGGTTAATAATTAAGCAAGTCTAGAAAAGACAAATAACTTAGTATTAAGTATGGATATAAATATTTGTTACTGTTATTATTATAGAGACTAAAAGTCTTGCTTACAATCACATTCCCAGGGCTTAGCATCATTTCTGTTTATAGCAGGCACTGAAAATATTTATGTATCGAGTGGATGGAAGCCTGTATAAATGAATGGATGATTATATCTTTATATATATTTTATGCATTTGAATATACAGCAATACTGTGTGTGTGTGTGTGTATATACACACACATACACGTAATTGTTTCATCTTTTATGGTAATATATTAAGGCAAATACATTTAAAATGTAGAAGTAGTAAAAGTCTTACATTTTTAAAGCTACAGAATCATTAATTTTGCAAGATGTCAGAATGTGAAAGGAAATTATCAGTGAAAAGCCATGGAGATGTCTCTGTGTAATGGGGGACAAAGAAAGGAGGAATGGCTTTTATTCTTCTGTCCTGTCACTTTACTTTATGTCAGCTGCTTAAGAGGTAGCACTGAAGCGTGTGATTGGTTTCATAAGAGCCTTAAGAATGGTAAAAGAAGAATGACTCCTGCATATTAAAGCAAAGGTCCAGGAGATTGATCAGACTAAAGGAGAGTGAGGAACAGACACATTTACATTTTACTGTGGATACCAGTGCCTCTTTACTATCCTGAAACTGACAGCCAAGATGGCCAAACAGTATTAGGCCACTGCTCATGTACAGATGATTCTTTGTGTTAGACAAAGAATATTTGTAGTTTTAGGGAGCTTCAGCAGTGATAGCCAGCTGGAGGCTTCTCATAAACAGAATCATCAAATACTTATGCTAGAAGGAAACTCAGGTTGTCTGACTGCGGGTCCAGCAACATGTCCTTGTTCTACAATAGCTTGGTCTGGTTCTATGGAGCCTGTTAAGCCAAAGAAGAAAATATTTACCAAATGTGAAAAATGACGCTCAACAGTTTGAGCATATAATACTATTCAGTCAAATTCAGAGAATCTTTTTCTCTATCGTATTTGAAAGTGAAAGCTGTATTTGACTCTTTGCTACCCCATGGACTACACAGTCCATTGAATTCTCCAGGCCAGAAAACTGGAATGGGTAGCCTCTCCCTTCTCCAGGGGATCTTCCCAACCAGGGGATTGAACCTTGCAGGCGGATTCTTTACCAGCTGAGCCACCAGCGAAGCCCAAGAATACTGGAGTGGGTTGACTATCCCTTCTCCATCAGATCTTCTCAACCCAGGAATCAAACCAGGGTCTCCTGCATTGCAAGCAGATTCTTTATCAACTGAGCTATCAGGAAAGCCCTTGTTTTCCTGTCTGTGTGTATGTGTGTGATAGTTGCTCAGTCGTGTTTGCTCTTTGTGACCTGCCTGCCAGGATTCTCTGTCCATGGAATTCTCCAGGCAAGAATACTGGAGTGGATTGCCCTTTTCTCCTTCAGGGGATCTTCCTGATCCATGAATCTAACTCATGTGTCTTGTGTTCTTTACCACTGTGCCACCTGGGAAGTGCTATAATAGTAATTAGAGATTTATTTAATAAACATTCACTAAACAGCTTAAGATTAACCATTAGAAAATGACTCTTTTTTTTGCTTCTTAAAAGATTACTTAAGTCAAATTTATACACAGTAAAATGTCTCAGTTAAAGCATGCAGGCCAGTGAGTTTGCTGCTGCTGCTTAGTTGTTTCAGACATGTCCAATTCTGCATGAGCCTATGGACTGCAGCCTGCCAGGCTCCTCTGAATATGGGATTCTGCAGGCAAGAATCGGGGAAGGCAATGGCACCCCACCCCAGTACTCTTGCCTGGAAAATCCCATGGACAGAGTAGCCTGGTGGGCTGCAGTCCATGGGGTCGCTAACAGTCGGACAGACTGAGCGACTTCACTTTCACTTTTCTCTTTCATACATTGGAGAAGGAAATGGAAACCCACTCTAGTATTCTTGCCTGGAGAGTCCCAGGGATGGGGGAGCCTGGTGGGCTGCCGTCTATGGGGTCACTCAGAGTCGGACATGACTGAAGTGACTTAGCAGCAGCAGCAGCAGGCAAGAATACTGGAGTGTGTTGCCATGCCATCCTCCAGGGAACTTCCCTGACCCAGGGATCGAATCCAGGTCTCCTGAACTGCAGGCAGATTCTTTACTGCTGAGGCACCAGAAAAGCCTTCAGTGAGTTTAGTTGTTCAGTCGCTCAGTCGTAACCAACTCTTTGTGATCCCATGGATTGCAGCATGCTAGTCTTCCCTGTCCATCACCATCTCCTGGAGCTTGCTGAAATTTATATCCATTGAGTCAGTGATGCCATCCAACCATCTCATCCACTATCGTCCCATTCTCTTCCTGCCTTCAATCTTTCCTAGTATCAGGGTCTTTTCTAATGAGTCAGCTATTTGCATCAGGTGGTCAAATTCTTGGAGTTTCAGCTTTAGCATCAGTCTGTCCAATGAATATTCTGCATTGATTTCCTTTAGGGTTGACTGGATGATCTACTTGAAGTACAAGGGACTCTCAAGAGTCTTTTCCAACACCACAGTTCAAAAGCATCAGTTCTTCAGAGCTCAGCTTTCTTTATGGTTCAGCGCTCACATTCAACAAGGTCCAAATTTGCCAACAAAGGTCCAAATTTGCCAACAAAGGTCCACCTAGTCACAGCTGTGATTTTCTGGTAGTCATGTATGGATGTGAGAGTGGACTGTAAAGAAAGCTGAGCACCGAAGAATTGATACTTGTGAACTGTGGTGTTGGAGAAGACTCTTGAGTATCCCTTGCACTGAAAGTAGACCATGCCAATCAATCGTAAAGGAGATCAGTCCTG
>SJYX01003867.1:164278-176061 GCA_006410675.1 Oreotragus oreotragus
TGAATATTCAGGACTGATTTCCTTTAGGATGGACTGGTTGGATCTCCTTGCAGTCCAAGGGCCTCTCAAGAATCTTCTCCAACACCACAGTTCACAAGCATCAGTTCTTCAGAGCTCAGCTTTCTTTATGGTTCAGCGCTCACATTCAACAAGGTCCAAATTTGCCAACAAAGGTCCAAATTTGCCAACAAAGGTCCACCTAGTCACAGCTGTGATTTTCTGGTAGTCATGTATGGATGTGAGAGTGGACTGTAAAGAAAGCTGAGCACCGAAGAATTGATACTTGTGAACTGTGGTGTTGGAGAAGACTCTTGAGTATCCCTTGCACTGAAAGTAGACCATGCCAATCAATCGTAAAGGAGATCAGTCCTGGATATTCATTGGAAGGATTGATGCTGAAGCTGAAACTCCAATTCTTTGGCCATCTGATGTAAAGAATGAGCTCATTAGAAAAGACCCTGATGCTGGGAAAGATTGAAGGCAGGAGGAGAAGGGGATGACAGAGAATGAGATGGTGGGATGGCACCACCGACTCAATGGACATGAGTTTGAGCAGTCTCTGGGAGTTGGTGATGGATAGGGAAGCCTGGCGTGCTGCAGTCCATGGGGTCATGAACAGTTGGAACCGACTGAGTGACTGAACTGAACTCATATCTATACATGACTAGTGAAAAAACCATAGCTTTGACTATACAGACCTTTATTGGCAAAGTAATGTCTTTGCATTTAATATGCTGTCTAGGTTTGTCATAGGTTTTTTCCAAATGGCAAGAGTCTTAATTTAATGACTACAGTCGCCATGTGCAGTGATTTTGGAGCCCACAAACTAACATCTATCACTGTTTCCACTGTTTCACCATCAATTTGCCATATAGTAATGCAACCAGATGCCATGATTTTAGTTTTTGGAATGTTGAATTTTAAGCCAGTTTTTTCACTCTCCTCTTTCACCTTCATCTAGAGGGACTTTATTCCTCTTTGCTTTCTGCCATAGGGTAGTATCATCTTCATATCTGAGACTATTGATATTTCTCCCAGCAATCTTGATTCCTTCTTGTGCTTCATCCAGCCCAGCATTCCTCGTGTGTATTCTACATGAAAGTTAAATACGCAGGGTGACAAAATACACCTTGACATATTCCTTTCCCGATTTTGAACTAGTCTGCTGTTTCATGTCCTATTCTAACTGTTGCTTCTTGACTTGCCTGCAGGTTTCTCAGGAGGCAGGTATGGAGGTCTTTCAGAATTTTCCACATTTAATTGTGATCCACACAGTCAAAGGTTTTAGCATAGTCAATGAAGCAGAAGTAGATGTTTTTCTGGAATTTTCTTCCTTTCTCTATGATCCAACAGGTGTTGGCAATTTCATCTCTTGTTCCTTTGCCTTTTGTAAATCCAGCTTGAACATCTGGGAATTCTTGGTTCACATACTGTTGAAGCCTAGCTTGGAGGATTTTGAGCATTATTTTGCTAGCATATGAAATGAGCACAACTGTGTTGTTTCAAACATTCTTTGGCTTTACCTTTCTTTGAGATTGAAAAGAAAACTGATCTTTTCCAGTCCTGTGGCCACTGCTGAGTTTTCCAAATTTGTGGGCATATTGAGTGCAGCACTTTCACAGAATCATATTTTAGGATTTTAAATAGCTCATCTGGAATGCCATCACTTTCACCAGTTCTGTTCATAGTGATGCTACCTACAGCCCGCTTGACTTAGCACTATAGGATGTCTAGCTTTAGGTGGGGGAGCACATCNACTGCTGAGTTTTCCAAATTTGTGGGCATATTGAGTGCAGCACTTTCACAGAATCATATTTTAGGATTTTAAATAGCTCATCTGGAATGCCATCACTTTCACCAGTTCTGTTCATAGTGATGCTACCTACAGCCCGCTTGACTTAGCACTATAGGATGTCTAGCTTTAGGTGGGGGAGCACATCACTGTGGTTACCTGTGTTATTTACTCCTTTTTTGTACAGTTCCGTGTATTCTTGCCGAATCTTAGTATCTTCCGATTCTGTGAGGTCCATACCACTTCTGTCCTTTATAGTTCCCATCTTTGCATGAAATGTTCCCTTGGTGTTTCTAATTTTCTGGAAGAGATCTCTAGTCTTTCCCATTTTATCGTTTTTAGTCAAACAATAGAATCAGCCATCTAACCATGAAGAAAGGTATATAGAATATTTCTTTTACCCCAGAAAATTTCCTCATGTCCTTTTCCTTTAGTTCCTTCCCACAACCCCAAATCAGCTGCTATTTTTACTTATTCTTAAAGTTCGTGGAATTTACATCATGCAGTATGAACTATTTTCTTTCTGTATTTACTCACTCAACATAATGTTTTTGAGATTTTTTTTCCCCCTCAAATCGTTGCATGTCACTGGTTCATTCTTTTTAATTGCTCAGTGGGATTCTGTTACAAAGTGTCACACTTATTTTCTTCATTTTTCCATTGCTGGATACGTCATTCTTTTGCATTTATTATTTATTATGACTAAAGTTTCTATGAATGTTTTTGTATTGGTATTTTATGGATGTATGTTTTCTATTATTCTTAGGAGTAAAATTGATGGGTCAGAGTGTAGGTATGTTTTTAATAAAATGTCAGTTACTTTTCAGAGTGGTGATAGCATTTTACACTTACACAAACAATATATGCAAATTATGACGGCTCCATATCCTCCGTATGTTGGTATTGCCAGTCTTTTAAATTATAAAGAGTTTGAGTATGAGACAGTATCTTATAATGCTCTTAATTAACATTTCTCTGGTTACTAATGATGGTTAATATCTTAACAGATGTTTATGTTTAGATATTTTCATTTTTATGCATGTGTCTATATCTCAATTTAACTTTTATATATGAAATAGAGATCAAAGTTTTAGATTGAAGTTGGTTTTGTTTTTAAACAAAATCCATGAACATGGTATATATCTCTGTTTATTTACGATTTCTTTAATGTCTATTATGTTGGAGAGGTCTAGTATAGGGATCTTGAACAGAATTTTTAAATATATTGCTAAATAAACTATGTTCTTTTTAATGTTATTGTGGATTCTATTTTTTTCTTATTTCATTCTCAGTTGTTTATTGCTGGTATATAGAAATTAAATTGCTTTTGTATATTACATTCCTTAAATCTAACTGAAATCATTTTGATTTTGGGAGGTTCTAAATGACTTTATCACTTGGGAATAATAGTGTAACCACCACTGCAATCAAGTATGTTGTTAAATATGTGTGCAATCAACTAGGCCATAACCATAAATATTTATTTCATGCTACTCCTGTATTTTCATAGCTATTCTCTATCCTCTAGCCATCCCTAATTCCTGCCAAACACTAATCCGTTTTCTACATCTATAATTTTGTAATTTGGTAGACATTATATGAGGGAATCATATAGTATGTGATCTTTCGGGATTTTCTTTTTGACTTAGTATAATGCTTTTGCAATATATTCTAGCTGCTGTTTATATAAACAGTTACCTTTATTCCTGAGTGGTTTTCCATGATATAGACATACATTATATTTACCTGTTTACCTGTTGAGAGACATTTTGATTGTTTTCAGGTTTGTTTTTTTTTCTACCCCAAATATAGCAGCTGTAAACATTCATACACAGGATTTTTCATTTATTTGGGAAAAATGCCCAGCAGTGTGATTCTTGAGTCATGTGATAAATGTAGTATAATGTTTCAAAGAGACTGCCAGACAATTTTTCACAGTGGCTTATCCGTTTTACATTCCTATCAGCAATGTATGAGGGACTCAGTTTTATTGTATGTTTGCCAGAATTTTATGTAATCACTATTTTGCTGTTTTAGTTCTCTAATATATGTTTTGCAAGATCACGTCATGTTCATATTTGCCTTTTCCTAGTGACTACTGAAGTTTAAGATCTTTTCATGTTTTTTCTTTTTTTCTCATTTACACAACCTCTTTGGTGAAATGTCTTCTCATGTACTTTGCTCACTTTTCAATTGTATTGTTTGCTTTTTAAAGTTATATTTTAAGGATGCTTTCAAAATCCTAGATACAAATTATTTGTCGTGTGTCATTAACAGATATTGTGCAGTCTTTGTATCTACTTAACAGGGTCATTTGTAGGAAAAAGATTTTTAATTTTAATGAAGTCCTTTTTATCAGTTTTTTCTTCTTTTATGCATCATGATTTGCATTACTTCTAAAAATTATTCCCCAAGCCTCAGCCTTTAAAGATTTTCTTACATGCTTTATTCTGGATGTTTCACTTTTAACTATGATCCATTTAGAGTTAAGCCTGTATAAGGTATGAGGTTTAGCTAGAGAGTCTTTTTTATTTTTATTTTTTAACCTATATCAGGCAAAAGACTATTTAAAGGCTATTTTCCCTCTTTCCCCATTGAACTGATTTTTCACTTAAAAAAAAAAAAACTGTTGACTATACTGGTATATACATCTGTATTTTAAATTCTGAATTCTTTATTCTGTTCTATTAATTATGTGCTTATTGCTCTGCCAGCACTACTATTTTTATTAGACTAGCTATATAAAAATCTTAAAATTGTGCAGAGGGATGTTTTCAACTTTATTATTCTTTTCTTGTTAAAACATCTATTCTACATTCTTTGCCTTTGTAAGATTTTAGAATAATTTTATTTAAATCTATAAAATATCTTGCTCCTTGCCCTAATTTTGATACAGATTATCTTGAACATATATCAATTTAAATAAATTTAGTATCTTTACAATGTTAAGTGTTCCTGTCCGTGAACATGGTATGCATCTCCATACCATTTAGATCTTCTTTGATTTTTTTTTCTAATAAATGTTTTATTTTTCAGCATGCAAGTTCTATCCATCTTTTGCTTATTTATTTTTTGCTGTTCAGTCACTCAGTCATGTCCGACTCTTTGTGACCCCATGGAGTACAGCATGCCAGGGTTTCTTGTCCTTCACCCTCTCTCCCATCTCTTGCTCAAACTCATTGAGTCGGTGATGCCATGCAACCATCTTGTCTTCTGCTGCCCTCTTCTCCTCCTGCCTTCTATCTTTCCCAGCATCAGGGTCTTTTCCAATGAGTTGGCTCCTTGCATCAGATGAACAAAGTATAGGAGCTTCAGCATCAAGCCTTCCAATGAATATTCGGAGTTGATTTCCTTTAGCATTGACTGGTTTGATATACATAAATAGTTATGTAGTTTACTTAGCATTATTTATTTATAACTACCTAAGTATTTTAAACTTCATTCATCTATTGCTCTTACTATTCATCTACTCCATTCATCTGTTTCTCATGCCCTCATTCCCTACCAGTCTGTTCTCTGTATCAGTGAGCTCAGTTTTGTTTTATTTTGCTTTAGATTCCACATGGTAAAGAAATCACATGGCACTTGTCCTTATCTATCTGACTTATTTCACTTACTGTAATACTTCAAGGTCCATCCATATTGTCAGAAATGGTGAGATTTTATTTTGTCTTTTTTGTGGCAGAATAATATTCCATTTGTGTGTGTGCATGTATGTGTATATTTTTTAATCCATTCATTCACGGATGGACAGCTTTATGTTGTTTCCATATTTTGGCTACTGTGAATAATGCTGCAATGAATATAGGGTTCAGTCAGTTCAGTTCAGTTGCTCAGTCATGTCTGACTCTTTGTGACCCCAAGAATCGCAGCACGCCAGGCCTCCCTGTCCATCACCAACTCTGGGAGTTCATTCAGACTCACATCCATTGAGTCAGTGATGCCATCCAGCCATCTCATCCTCAGTCGTCCCCTTCTCCTCCTGCCCCCAATCCCTCCCAGAATCAGAGTCTTTTCCAATGAGTCAACTCTTCTCATGAGGTGGCCAAAGTACTGAAGTTTTAGCTTTAGCATCATTCCTTCCAAAGACTGGTTGGATCTCCTTGCAATCCAAGGGACTCTCATGAGTCTTTTCCAACACCACAGTTCAAAAGCATCAATTCTTCGTCGCTCAGCTTTCTTCACAGTTCAACTCTCACATCCAAACATGACCACTGGAAAAACCATAGCCGTGACTAGATGGACCTTAGTCGGCAAAGTAAGGTCTCTGCTTTTGAATATGCTATCTAGGTTGGTCATAACTTTTCTTCCAAAGAGTAAGCGTCTTTTAATTTCATGGCTGCAGTCACCATCTGTAGTGATTTTGGAGCCAAAAAAAATAGTCTGACACTGTTTCCACTGTTTCCCCATTTATTTCCCATGAACTGATGGGACCATGTGCCATGATCTTCGTTTTCTGAATGTTGAGCTTTAAGCCAACTTTTTCACTCTCCGCTTTCACTTTCATCAAGAGGCTTTTGAGTTCCTCTTCACTTTCAGCCATAAGGGTGGTGTCATCTGCATATCTANCTCAGCTTTCTTCACAGTCCAACTTTCACATCCATACATGACCACAGGAAAAACCATAGTCTTGACTAGATGGACCTTAGTCGGCAAAGTAATGTCTCTGCTTTTGAATATACTATCCAGGTTGGTCATAACTTTTCTTCCAAGGAGTAAGCGTCTTCTAATTTCATGGCTGCAGTCACCATCTGCAGTGATTTTGGAGCCCAAACAAATAAAGTCTGACACTGTTTCCACTGTTTCCCCATCTATTTCCCATGTAGTGATGGGACCGGATACCATGATCTTCGTTTTCTGAATGTTGAGCTTTAAGCCAACTTTTTCGCTCTCCTCCTTCACTTTCATCAAGAGGCTTTTTAGCTCCTCTTCACTTTCTGCCATAAGGGTGGTGTCATCTGCATATCTGAGGTTATTGATATTTCTCCCAGCAATCTTGATTCCAGCTTGTGTTTCTTCCATTCCAGCGTTTCTCATGATGTACTCTGCATAGAAGTTAAATAAGCAGGGAGACAATATACAGCCTTGACGTACTCCTTTTCCTATTTGGAACCAGTCTGTTGTTCCATGTGTGGATCACAATAAACTGTGGAAAATTCTGAAAGAGATGGGAATACCAGACCACCTAACCTGCCTCTTGAGAAATCTGTATGCAGGTCAGGAAGCAACAGTTAGAACTGCACATGGAACCACTCAGCATTAGTCTTTTTCAACTGCTTTATTTCTCATCACAATGTGTTCAAGGTTAATCCACAATGTACCATGGGACAAGGTCCTTTCTTTTTTTAAGGCTGAATAATATTCCATCATATGTATATACAACATTATCTTTATTCATCAGACAAATGCACATGTAGGTTACTTCTACCTCTTGAATTTTTGAATGTACATGGGTGCTCAAATATCTGAGATCTTGATTTAATTTAATTTTTTTGGATATACATCAAAGTGAGAGATTGCTGGATCATATGATAATTCTGTTTTTAGTTTTCTGAGGAACTGCCATAGTGTTTTCCAAAAGGTCTGCACCATTCTACCTTCCCACCAACAGAGAACAATGGTTTCATTTTCTCCATGTGTTTGCCAATAGTTGTTTTCTCCTTTTTTTTTTTTTTTGATAGCATAAATCCTAGTGAGTATGATGTAATAACTCACTATGGTTTTCATTTTCATTTCTCTAATGCTTATGATGTTGAACCTCTTCACATAAGCTTGTTGACCATTTGTATATCTTCTTTAAAGAAATGCCTACTTTGCTTTTTTGCTTTATTTTTAAATCTGGTTATTTGTTTATTTATTGTTGTAGGAGTTCTTTATATGTTCTGGATATTAACTAATTATCATCATATATATGTGAGAGTTTACTTCTAGGTTTTCTATTCTGTTCCACTGGTCTATGTGTCTGCCTTTATGCTAGTTTCATACTCTTTTGATTATTATAATTGAAGAAGGAAATGGCAACCCACTTCAATATTCTTGCCTGGAGAATCCCATGGACAGAGGAGCCTGATGGGCTACAGTCCACAGGGTTGCAAAGATTTGGACGCAACTGAAGCAACTTGGCACACACACACAACTTTATAATATGTTTTGAAGTCAGGAACTATGAGACCTCCAACTTTATTTTTCTTTTTCAAGATTACTTTGTCAATTTTAGGTCCCTGAAGTTTTCATATGCATTTTAGGATTTTTTCTTCTATTCTTGAAGGGACTTAGAGCAATATAACATAAAAATCCAAGTTTTGATGTGTAGTGATGAGTGTTTTCTTAACCTCCTGGTTTATCTTAGCAAAGAAATCTGGTTACTTTATGCAGTGCCTCAACTTCCTTTACTCACATTCCACCTCAACTCATCAGAGCAGATTCACCTCTTTTTTTAAAAGATCACCAGCAGTCATCATTCACACCAACATGGGCCTAGTATAACAACTTAGTCCACCATTTGTAGCTATGCAATTTCCCTGCAGTGGTTTACATCCTAGAAGAACTGTCCCATTTTACTTTCTGTTTGTACCCTTTATTCTGATTAGCCAGCTGTTTGTTTCTCTTTGGGCTGGCCTTGAGTATTATATTGAGTGCATCTAAACAATTACTAATGTTTCACAAACCACCCAGTCACTAACACGCTGAAGCTTCCTTGATGGAAATTATACCTCATCACCCTGGCTTTGGCTCCAGGACACCGGACACTGTCTTTCCTTGAGAGTGTCACAAAGTAGACCTCTACCGAATATAATGTCTGAAAGAGTCTCTTACTACACAGTACAACACTCAAATATATGGTCAGCTGAACTGAGTAAACCTTGGCCCCTTTATCAGAACTTAGTTAAGTATGTGTTATGTCTGACTGCAGCAGCATTGAAAGGCCTATTGTTTTCCTCTTCTATTGTGTTCAATGGTGAATGATTTGAGGTAACCTAAGAGGATGCATTGATCAAATGCCACAATGTAATGGCTTCCAAATGTGGTCAAGAGACTTTGAAAATTCAATTTGTTGTAGCTTATGAGAGTAGTGAAAGTAATGAGTGAGTGAAAATACCTGTGAGTAGTGAAAATGGCATCTCTGTCCACATTATCTGAAAATTTAGCTTAGCTTTGGTTATTTTGAGTAGCTTAGTAAATCAGATGCATGATTTAAACGTGATAATGTTTTTTACAAATATGTATAAATTGTAATAATGCCTAAATGACAAATAATATATTGATTAACAATAAAAAAGATTCTCTAGAAAAAGATCAAATACATAGAACCAGAGAGTAGAATGAGGGTTACCAGGGATGGGAAGGTGGGAGAAATGTAGAGATGCTGATCAAACGATACAAAGTCATACTTGTGTAGGACAAAGAGTCTAGAGACTCAATAGACAACACAATTACTATTTAATGACACTGTGTTGCATACTGGAAATTTATTAAGACAGTAAATTCCTGGTACACTCATCACACACACACACACAAAATAATGGTAACTCTGTGAGAAGGTAATATGTTAATTAGCTTAACTCCAGTAGTCAGTTCACTATGTATATGTACCTTACACCATCATGTTGCACATGCTAAATATACAAAATTTTTATTTTTCAAATTTAATTTAATTTAAAAAATAGATTATTTTGCAGTAGAATTGCATCAGGTGTTTAAAAGTATAAATAGACTTTAAAGTGATTTTGGAAAACCAACAAAGCTTCTACTGAGATAAAGATTCCTGGGTTTGAATAAGAAGCTCTCCCAGCTGCATAGGTAGACACTTTTTGGTAAGCAGGTTCAAGGAAACTAGCATGCATCAAAAAACTATAATGTGGTGGTACTCTACATATATGACTTAATTATCACCCTAAACCTATGGTATTATTATCCTATTTCACAAAGCTATTGAGGGGCACTGTCCTAAGATGGTGGAGGAATAGGATGGCGAAACCACTTTCTTCCACACAAATTCATCAAAAGAACATTTGAACGCTGACTAAATTCCACAAAACAAGTTCTGAATGCTAGCAGAGGACATCAGGCATCCTGGAGGGCATCCCATTGTCTTTGAAAGGAGGTAGGACAAAATAGATTAAAAGAGAGATGAAAGAGGTAGGGACAGAGATACGGAGATCTGTCCCGGGAAGGGAGTCTTAAAAGAGGAGAAGTTTCCAAACACCAGGAAACACTCTCACCAGTGGGTCTGTGGGGAGTTTTGGAACCTCAGAGGGCAACATAACTGGGAAGAAAAATAAATAAATAAATAAAACCCACAGATTATGTGCCTAACAGCAACTCCCAGCGCTTGCATCTGCCACCAGGAAGAGGGGACTGAACAGGGAGGTGAGGACTGCATTGCTTAGGGTAAGGACCAGGCCTGAATGCCCTGAAGGCAATATGAGGGAACTAATGTGAGATAGCCAGAGAGAGAGAGAGAAAAAAAGAGAGAGAGAGAGAGAGAGATACCTATCCTGAGAAAAGCCCTAACCTAAGGCACTGCCAAGCCTGCTCACAGAACAACTAAAGAGAAAGTGGAGTCGCTCATTCGTGTCTGACTCTTTGCGATCCTATGACCATGGGATTCTCCAGGCAAAAATACAGAACAAAGGACTGAGCAAATACCACAGGAGAGCTAGCAGACTGTGGATAGGCCCATCCCCCACTGGAAACAGGGAGGTGGGTGGAGCAGCCAGAGCCAGAAATGGGCAATTTCAGCCCCTTTGAGGCATCCTCTACCAAACTGCAAGCAGGCTCCGTTGCTAAACAAGATTTGGGATTTTGGATGATTGACATCCACTGGGAGGGTCACAGCCAGAGAGCAGCTCCCCAGAAGAGACACAAGCTACACCTGAGAAGCCACGTCCACTGCACACCCAGGAAACTGAGGGACTGGGACCGTGGAGGTGACAAGACACAACCCCCACCTGGGGAAAGTCCTCTCGCCAAGCACCTGGTTGCCTGAGCTGCTCGGACCTGGGAAGGGCACAAAACACAGGCCCAACCAAGTCTGTGCCTTTGTGGATTACCTGAGAAACTGAACCTGAGGGGCTTAGATCTAGGAAGTGCATGCAACCCAGGGCCCACCTCACACAGTTCCTTGGGAGAGCAACCTCGAGCCTGAGAAGTGTAGACCATGAAAGCACACACACAGTGAACGGGGGCACTGCAAGAACTCCCGACACATGCCAGTGATATTTGTTTGCAGTGTTCCTCCCTTCCCACAGCAAGACTGAACAAGTGAGCCTAAAAAAGTGACCACCTTCACCCCATTGTGTCAGGGCAAAAATTAGACACTGAAGAAACCGGAAAACAGAAGAAGCCAAAATAAACATAGGAAACCACTTTGGAAGTGACGGGGCAACAGATTAAAACCCTGTAGTTAGCACCAACTACATTGGAAGGGACTTATAGATCTTGAGAATAATAAACGGGATCAAGGAACTATCTGAAACTGAACTGACCCCACACTGTCTGTAACAGCTCCAGAGAAATCCCTAGATATATTTTTATGACTATAATTTTTTTAATTTTATTTTTAAAAAATTTTAAGTCCTAATTACTCCTTTAATTTTCATTTTTATAACCTACTATTACCTTGAAAAAGGACCTTATTTTTAAAGCAAGCTTCATATATATGTTTTATAATTATTGTGAATTTGTTTTTTTTTTTTTTTAATATTCTATTTTTGAGAGCCTAGAGGGCTGACAGAACGTGGTCCACTGGAGAAGGGAATGGCAAGCTACTTCAGTATTCTTGCCTTGAGAACCCCATGAACAGTATGAAAAAACAAAATGATAGGATCTTGAAAGAGGAACTCCCCAGGTCAGTACGTGCCCAATATGCTACTGGAGATCAGTGGAGAAATAACTCCAGAAAGAATGAAGGGATGGAGCCAAAGCAAAAACAATACCCAGCTGTGGATGTGACTGGTGATAGAAGCAAGGTCCGATGCTGTAAAGAGCA
>SJYX01003867.1:194400-235417 GCA_006410675.1 Oreotragus oreotragus
GATGACCAAGAGGGATGGTATGGGGTGGGAGGTGGGAGGGGGGTTCAGGATGGGGAACACATGTACACCTGTGGCAGATTCATGTCAATGTATAGCAAAACCAATAAAATATTGTAAAGTAATTAGCCTCCAATTAAAATAAATAAATTTATATAAAAAATAGATGATACAACAAAAGCATTGATATCAAACAAAAAACTGTAAGTTAAAAAATATTTATCAAATGCAGATACATAAAGATTCCTCAACCACTATCTATGACATTTTTATTTGCATGCAACTTAGTATAATGCTGGCTGATTAAAAATTATTTAAAGAAAAGATGATTAAAGTATTTTGAATTTACCACTGAAACCTTCTACAGTAATTTACATGGAATTACAATGGGATTTATTTTGAGGGGAAACATAAATCACTTAAAATTCTGAAGTTGTCACCAACATAATTCACTGATAAATACTAGTGGTTATCTAGGAGACGGTAGTTTAGCCTGTTTTGTGAGGTACTTTCATTTAGCATGGGGCATGGAAGCAGTAATTATTCACCAACTCGCAAAATGAACAAGAAAAAGAAATGCACATCACTGGCAAATAAATCCAAGTGAAAAGAAGTAAGCCCTTGTCTGTAGATGTGGGCACTTTAGGTATGAAAACCTACATTACCTCCAGCTTGTTTCTCTTTACTTTCCAGTTCTTTTACTGGAACTTTATGTATGTACCTTGAGATGGATTTTCCAAAGAAAAGTCCCCAAATATCTATCTGCTATTCATTCCAAATAAGGCTCAGAGTCTAAGAACTTCTGATTAGTTACCACTGAATCAGGTCTATATATTGTCTTATCTTTAACATTTTAATACAACTACCTATAATTCCATTTTATTTAATTCAACTGACATATATGAAGCATGTAGATTTTGCCTGGTATGGGGATATATGACCCATATGCTACTAGATGGGGACAGGAGAAGGCAAATACAAAAATAAGTTAAGATAATAGTTCCATGAAAGTGAAAGTGTCCGTTGCTTAGTAGTGTCCAACTCTTTGCAACTCCATAGAATGTACCTGCCCGGCTCGTCTGTCCATGGAATTCTCCAGGCAAGAATACTGAAGTGTACATGTTTCAATGCCATTCTTCCAAATCATCCCACCCTCTCCCTCTCCCACAGAGTCCAAAAGTCTGATCTTTACATCTGTGTCTCTTTTGCTGTCTCACATACAGGGTTATCATTACCATCTTTCTAAATTCCATATATATGTGTTAGTATACTGTATTGGTGTTTTTCTTTCTGGCTTACTTCACTCTGTATAATTGGCTCCAGTTTCATCCACCTCATTAGAACTGATTCAAATGTATTCTTTTTAATGGCTGAGCAATACTCCATTGTGTATATGTACCAGAGCTTTCTTATCCATTCATCTGCTGATGGACACCTAGGTTGATACACAATGCTTGGGGTGGTGCACTGGGATAACCCAAAGAGATGATATGGGGAGGGAGGTGGGAGGCAGGTTCAGGGTTGGGAACTCATGTACACCTGTGGTGGATTCATGTCAATGTATGGCAAAATCAATACAATATTTTAAAGTAAAAAAAATAAAAAATTAAAAAATTTAAAAAAAAGTATACTGAAGTGGGTTGCCCTTCTCCAAAGGATCTTCCCGATCCAGGGATCNAGGCAGGTTCAGGGTTGGGAACTCATGTACACCTGTGGAGGATTCATGTCAATGTATGGCAAAATCAATACAATATTTTAAAGTAAAAAAATAAAAAATTTAAAAAAAAGTATACTGAAGTGGGTTGCCCTTCTCCAAAGGATCTTCCCGATCCAGGGATCGAACCTAGGTCTCCTGCATAGCAGGCAGATTTTTTACTGTCTGAGCCACCAGGGAAACTGAAAATGGCTCCATGAGAAGACAACAATTTGATGGGAAGGATGACTGACTTTAAAAGATAATGTGATCACTAAAGATAATGAAGTTCCCTGAGCTATAGAGTAGGTTCCGTTAGTTATCTATTTTATATGTTATATATATACAGTCAATCCCAGTCTCCTAATTCTTCCCACTCCTGTTTCCCCCTTGGTATCCATACATTCATTCTCTACATCTGTGTCTCTATTTCTGCTTTGTAAAACAACTATACTCCAATAAATATTAATTATAAAAGATAATGTGGTACTTACACTGCTTTGAGGAAGCACAATTGATTGAAAAGCTCAATTAAAGACTTGGTTGAAGGGATGACATTTGGATTCAACTTAAATATCTTCCCAGGACTTCCGTAGGCATCAATGGGACAAGAAAAGGCTACCAGGCAAAAGGGAGCTATAGAGGCAAGTACCTAGAGATGAACATCAACAACAAAAGATCATAGAAAGTGGTTAGGTTTGGCCAAATGTTAAAGAAAGGTTTAGGTAATGAGTAAAGATGATAAGTGATAAGGTATGGAATCTGCTTTTCAGAAATAGTGGACTTGAACAGTAACATTTGTTGCATACCTATATACTAGTTTCTTCTTGCTGTTAAGTCATTAAGTTTTGTCTGACTCTTTGCAACCCAAAGGACTGTAGCCATCCAGGCTCCTCTATCCATGGGACTTCCCAGACAAGAATACTGGAGTGGGTTGCCATTTCCTTATTTTGTCATATATGAATGCATTCCTTTGGATGTGACTAATTGTATACTGGATCTCTTCTTCAACATTCCTCCAAAGTGTTTTATCAACCAGTTGAATCCTGCAAGAAACAGGCTACTTTCAGTCTGCTGCAGTAGCCCATTTCTCTTTTGGACAATTCTAATCATCAGATTCTACCTTCATGTGAGTTCAAATATTCATCTACATAGCTCTACTTTCTGTAAATGTAGAGACGTTTAATCTCTTTTCTATAAGATATCCCTAAAAATGACTCAAAACAACTGAACTTCCAGTTTTATAGGTGAAACACAATCAGTCCTTTCAGTAGTTTCTCATCTGACATGGTTTCCAAAATGTAAAGGTTTCCTCCTGAGTACTTTCTAGCTTTAATATTCTTCATGAAATATGGACTAAGAATGGCATGAAGTACTCCAGATACGGCACATGCAACAGAGAACAAAACCAAATGTCCACCTTGCTTATTACAAACACTGCATTTTCATTAATCAACCCTATTTGCTTCCTTGGCCACCACATATATTATTGACTCACACTATTCTTTTACTCAGTTAAATCTTACAAGGTACCCATTTATTACAGCTACTGGTTATCTTATGAGATGCTAGAAGCAAGACCTTGGAGAAAAAATACACCATCTACCATGATCACACAGATTCCATGTGGCCTTGAGCCACTCACTCTTTCTGGATTTCAATTCCCTCTTCTATGAAATAGAAATAATATTTCCTTTTTCCTAAGGTTGTTATGAGGATTATATATAAAAACCATCTAAAATCGTATGTGATAGAAAACAAGTTTGGTGATTATTAACGAATGATGATGGTCAATAAGGGATAAGATTCATGGATGAAGTTTCATTAACTGACAACAATAGGTGAAAAACATTCACAATTTCCTTGAATACAGAACCAATCTTAAAATATGGTTGTTAATATTTTTTTAGTAAAATCATTCACTTAAGGCAGAGACCAGAAACAGAGAAGAGAGTAAGACTTCTTGGATTTGGAGACTTCCAAAAGGGGCTTCCCTGGTGGCTCAGATAGCAAAGAGTCTGCCTGCAGTGCAGGAAATCTGGGTTCCATTCCTGGGTCAGGAAGATCCCCTGGAGAAGAGAATGTCTACCCACTCCAATATTCTTGCCTGAGAAATTTCATGGACAGAGGAGCCTGGCAGGCTACAATCCATGGGGTCACAAAAATTCGGACATGACTGAGTGACTAAGAGGTATGCAAGAAATGAAAGCAGAAAGGAAGCCACTTTTCTTAAGCAAGGACATCACAAAGGTAAACTTTAGGTCACAGAGAGGGACATCCTCAGAGATTATAAAAATAATCACCAAGTATCATGATGGTGTGAGCCTGAATTTATTTTGGACCAGAGTCTAAGCAGCTAAGTCTGGCATCCAACGCCACATAAACTGCATTTTGCAGTTTTGCAAGAGGTTCTGATTTCAAACTTTCTCTTAATGTCAAATTGAGTGGGAAACAATTTTTTTTTTTAAAGAAAACAGAGAAATCTAGCAAGAAATTAAGAAGACAATGACTACAAGTACTGAAAATGCCTGAAATCTATAAAGCCACTATCAGATGACTTCCTAAAACTGTAATCTCTAGGATGGCAGAAATTGTTTAGTTCCACTGCTAACATCTTAGTGCTGTGTATAACTGAGTCACTTTTCTATACAGTAGAAATTAACACAACATTGTGAATCAACTATACTTCAATAAATTTTTTTAAAAAATCAATACCTTTAAAAACATCTTAGTGCATTGCATAGTTCCTAGCACAAAATAGGTGTTCAAAAATGATTTCTTGAATGAATAAAGCAATGGTATTTCTGTTTGCCTCAGCCTTTTCCCATATAATAATTAACAGGAAAACACTTTAATAAAGAAGGATATTTAAGGGGACAAAAAACAGAACCTGCTAAATTACATTCTGCATCCAATCTAATAGTGAAGAGAACACCCAGGGGTTATGAGGTATAGCAGAAATAAACAAGATAAGAGAAACACAAGGTAAAGTGTGAAACCCTTGTAAAGGGAAACAGAAGAGAGTTCAGAGAGTTTGCCTGGGCCAAAGGTATTTAACTTGTGGAAGATCAGGGTCCTTCCCCTAAATTGATCCATTATTGAATTGTCAAATCTACCTGTTGTCCTATAATCAATAGCCTTGGTTTCTTACTGTCACAAATGAAAGCTGAATGCAAGCTGGGAAATTGCTACAATTACTTGGAATTTAAAGTTTAAAAGTCTAAACAAAATCAGTCTGTTGATTTATCCACATTTTCCACCAGGCTGCCCAGGACAACATGTAAGTTAATTTATTTACTGGTCTTTTCCATTGTGCCCTTCTTCAGGATACAGTCCAGAATGCCTCATGTGGCCATAACAGGCCAAGAGATCTGGAGGGTTGGCATCAATAACAGTTGTAGTTTAATAAACTATGATATTTTTAAACAATATGCCAATGAAAACTGCCTGTCACCTATTGTTTTCCCATCTCAGAAAAGTAGCTCTGATTACCAAGGATAGTTTGGGTTGCTATCATACATTATAAGTAGAAAGGATTAGTTTTGGTACTGCCTTCTTAAATCCTTCTATGTTGCCCCAATACTTTTATAACCAATAAAAAAAGCTTAAGGGAAAACGGATGCAAAGTGGGGTTGGGGGAGCAGGACTAAGAATTCAAAGACTTTGAGGATAAAAGTTTGGGGTTTGGGTCCCTGTATTAGCCTAAGAGGGCTTCCTTGGTAGCTCAGCTGGTAAACAATCTGCCTGCAATGCAGTAGTCCCGGTTCAATTCCTGAGTTGGGAAGATGTCCTGGAGAAGTGCATGGCAACCCACTCCAGTATTCTTTCCTGGAGAATCCCCATGGACAGAGGAGCCTGGTCGGCTAAAGTCCGTAGTGTTGCACAGAGTTGGACACAACTGAGCAACTAAGCATAGCACAGCATATTAGCCTAAGAGCAAAGCCTAGCTGAGTTCTGACTTAAAGCAAATATGAAAGGGGTAGTGAAAGAAGGTAGTTATACTATTATTTATAGTCTCATGAAAGAAAAAATACTTGAGCAGCTATGTCTATTTCCTTCTTTGTGTGTACACACAGACGCACACACACACATTTACATACATATGTGTATATGTAGTACTGAGTCAGTCAAGAAGTTCATTTGGATTTTTGTAACGTCTTATGGGAAAACCCAAATGAACTTTTTGGCCAACCCAATAGCTATAGATGTATTTTATGCATGTATATAGATAATATATATATATATATATATATATATATATGTTTGTGTGTGTGTATTCAATAAGGATACATTTATCCCTCAGTAATCCAACCAGCACAGCAGTTAAACCCCTCACCTGCTGTGATGTAATAGAAATAAACCTTTTCTTTTTAAAACCTTTTACAAAATATTTTTAATCATTTTCTACTATCATCAATATCTGTATGTTTGAGGGCTAAATTGGAGTGCTAATTACCATGCCTCTACTCTCTCCCTATATATATACACATATGTATATATGTATATATGTACATATGTAAATATATATATATATATATATATATATATATGTTTGTGTGTGTGTATTCAATAAGGATACATTTATCCCTCAGTAATCCAACCAGCACAGCAGTTAAACCCCTCACCTGCTGTGATGTAATAGAAATAAACCTTTTCTTTTTAAAACCTTTTACAAAATATTTTTAATCATTTTCTACTATCATCAATATCTGTATGTTTGAGGGCTAAATTGGAGTGCTAATTACCATGCCTCTACTCTCTCCCTATATATATATACATATGTATATATGTATATATGTACATATGTATATATGTACATATGTATATATATATATATATACAATTTCACATCCACAATTTCTTTTTTTCATCTTTCCTGTTGTCTCCTTGTTATTTTCTATAAGGGTTGTTTCTGGCAGTTAAGTTCACAAATTAGTCTTTAAATTATGTACTATTGAGGTAAAATTTAAATTAAATTAAAATTTAATAGCTGGAGATGGGCATTATACCTTTGAACATCAGGGCTTTGCAGTGGGGGAAAAGGAGATGGATATTCATTTGGAGGAAGGATGGAAAGCATAGAGTTTTGTTGTATAAAAAGTTAAATATGTGTAGGAGGATGAATATGGATATTAAGTAGACAAACAGTGGGCTCTCAAGTTAAAATACACCCTTCTATAGCTTCTATACACTCTCTGTGACTCTGCAAAGCACATTTCTCCTTTGCTAGCTGGCTCCCTGTGAGATTTTGCTGATGGGGGTCTAGATAGAGTCTATAAATCTGGAGGAGAGACAAGGGATGTGGTCCTTCCTTTTTACTTGCTAATCCCATAAGCAGTGACCCTAACAACTGCTCTTTACCCTGGCAGTAGCAGTTGGTTCCAGTTTCCAGTTTCTTTCAGCATTTCCAAAACCATTCTTTTTTTATTCACCCATGATGACTATTGTATGTTACTTCCCTAGAGAGTCATGTGTGTGAGTGCGCGCACACGCTCAGTCACTCAGCCATGTCCAACTCTTTACAAACCCATGGACTGTAGCCCGTCAAGCTCCTAGGTCCATGGAATTTTCTAGGCAAGGATACTGGAGTGGGTTGCCACTTCCTTCTCCAAGGGATCTTCCCAACCCAAGGATCGAACCTGTGTCTCCTGTGTGTCTTTCATTGGCAAGCAGGTTTTTACCACTGAGCCACCTCAGAAGCCCTTAATGGAGAACATTTTAGCACCCAAGACTGAGATATAGAATTTTTTTTTTAATTTTTGTTCTTTCCTTGTTCTTACTCGTCAAGTAATAGAACCTTAATCAAGTGAGCTCTAGTCTGTTTCTTATACTATAAATGATGTAATTATAATGTCTTTTTTTATAACCTACAAGAATGTTGTAAGCATTAACTAGAAAATATCTGTGAACCTTCTTAGACATGGAAAAAGAATTTTGAGCTAAGATGCAATATGGGTAAAAGAAATAATTTTCCATTTTAAATCTTTGGGAAAATAGACAGGCACCAATCCAGATAAATGACTAGTAAACTGAAAATCAGTCAAATAATAATACAGCAGCAACAGCAGGGAAATGTGGTTTTTTCTTCCCAAATAATTTTTTAAAGAAAACACACACACACACACACACACACACACACAAATTAAACCTCATGTAAATTGAATAGCCAAGGAGGATTTCAGTGTAAGATGCTGAACACCAAATGCTTGGGGATGGCTGCTCTTCAGGTTTTCCCTTTATCTTTCTTCTTTTATGGGAGAGGGAGCCAGTGGGCATGGGGTGAGTTTTGTTCATGCAGTAAAGCAATGGAACTGAGGCAAAATCCTGAGTACCCAAGTTCTCACAGAATCTCTGTTCAAATTCAGTTTCAGCATACCCTCAAGAATTGTACTTGGGTGACGGGCTGAGCAAAAGCACAAATTAAATACTATGTTAGAAGACAGAATCCAAGCAAACCAAAAAGAAGTGTGAAGTCTCTTGACATCCATAAACAGCAATTAGAAGGCAGCACTGTCGGGCCAAGGTCGAAATCCCAAGGCGAAATGGCTCTTAGAAGGAAATCTACAGTCTGCTTTGACTTACTAAATGGTCAAAACATATAAAGGAATCCACTTTTCAGTCTTGATAATTTCAGTAAGAATCCTCCTTTGAAATGTTTTTCAAATGACCCATTTAAATATTGTAGCACATTTGTGTATATAAGTAAAAAAGGAAAAGTGATAATGTAAAACCAGTCCAGGTTATATCCAGGGTACTACTGGCAGCAGCTCTTGCATTCTGAGAAGTTGGGGGTTTTGAGCTGTTGCTTCTTGATCACTAGATAATTATATATATATACACGGTAGAAAAGACAGTTGTCATTACATTTCACTCGGTTCCACTTGAGAAGTCAGTTCCCTACCCCATCTATATAATGTTCACATTGCTGAAACTAACATGAGCTTGTCTTCCTTTTTCTGTCACCCTGCTTGAGGCCTTCATGTTCTGGACATCATTGAAAAAATTCTATTTTGATGTCCTCTTCCATTTTGTTTCTTTTGGTTATATTGGTTATTTCAATTTCTGGCCCTTCCAAATGATTTAATTTCTTATTTTATACAACATTTCCTGTTAATGTCATTTCCAAATATGCCTGGCACATGGTAAATTTTGACTCTGTATTCTGGAGGAATACCAAAGTTTTGGACTGTGTCATCTCCAGAAGGACATACAAGTTGTTGACCTTGCCATTTGGTGGAAGACAATGTTCTGATTTTCTTAATTTCCTTGAATATGTGCCATGGAAGCCTATCATGAGTTCCTTGAACTATAGTATTTCACAATGTTTAATAAAAACAAGAAATTTAGTAAAGTTTAAAAATATGCTTTAGTGGTTCAAGGGCATTTCCATTCAATACAACTTAGAATACTATTTATTATAACATAGTCTCATTTGCCTTATTACTAAACTAAAAGAACCTGGAAGACACCTTTAACCTTGCTATTCAAAACCTCATGTATAATAGATATTCAATAAAGGTTTAAAAAGAACTGAACTTGATGGTCAAGCAGATTATGTGCAGCCTGGCTATCTTGACTAAAATTCATATTTTCTTGAATTTATAGTTCTTGGAGTCTGAAAGGAAAGGCAGTTTTTTATTCCTAGGACAGCTAGAGACAAACATGCTAATTTGTTTTCAGTATCCAAATCAACAGTTTGGATGGAGACAGGATGAGGGAGTGATCCAGGTTGGTTTAAATTTGGGAGAGTTTATGTCCACGTGGTATAAGATGCAATGCTTCTCTTGAGGAAGGCTGGGGATTTAGCTTGTCTTTTTCCAGAAAAATCCTCTGAGTGCAAATGTGCTTAATACAGAATTTATAGTCAGTAGACAAGAAGGAAAAGTGCTTGGTTAGGAAAAGTAATTACTTGAAGTAGGTAATGATTTGAATGAGAGAAAAATCTACTTGAGAGTTATGTGTAATTTATGTATCATATGCAACCTATGCTAAAATGTCATTTGTTTCTCTTTAATACATTCCTCCCCTCTAGGCCACTCTGTTCTTGCCACTAGTCTTAATAAACGACAAAAGCAGACTCTCTAATGATTCAGAAATACTTTACATAATAATATTTAATAATGAGCTGAAAACAGATTCCAAAATGTTTACCTTTTGAGTTAACATCCATTTAATCACCCAGTTTTTATAATTTCCAGTGTTTACCAAATTCTACTTCTTTTATAGCAAAAAAGCCAACCTCTGTTAGAAATTTTTAATAAAATCCTACTTTTTACAAACACTTATTAACAGAATAGAAGCTCTTGTCAGCACATTTAATTTTAAGTTTAAATGTTAGTGCTACCTTAGAGATATTCAACCTATGTTACAGGTCTTTGGGTTTCCAAGACATAACTGGCCAACGGATCAACATAAGTCCAATCATTCACCAAATTTTAAACTGAAAAATGGCATTTTCTCTACTTGGACCAGAAGTTCTCTTTAAGTGTACATGGAAGGGTAAGAATGGATGATGAAGGTCCCACACAGGGATGCCCTACCATTTGCCACATAGGACAGATTCTCAAGGAGAAAATCAGGGTGGCTATCAATGAGACCCTTCTCCTGTCAAGGCTCAGGAAACTCACATCTCCTGAAACACAGGCAGAGAAATGAGAGGAGTCATCATACTATGGTCCATTTGTAATTTTTTCACATTGCCCTGAGTGCTTGGATCCTACAGTTTTGGTTTTCTGGATATTCTTTCATCCATAAAGATAATAAAAATGAAACTTTATATAATAGCTCCAACTATAACTAGAAGTAAACGGTCCAGCAAATTCTGCTCTCTGAAAAATACATTGGTTAGATGTCATACCTTGAACATTTTTTACATTAGAATATTTTTACATAGGCAGCTACAAATAAAATCCAGATAGAGTTCATTTCTAGCAATGAATTTTCTGAGAAAAGCCAATTAATAGTAGCTCAGATGCATGCACTGAGCTACTGTATTAAACACTGTATCTATTGGAATAGTTACTGGATGACTGAGATTGAATCAATTACATAATTTATCACACTAAGATGGTCTTAGATATAATTGCATCACATCTTGTCAGATCTGACTTTCTTTTCTCCAAAAACAACATATGCCACTCTTATGACAAAATAATCGTATGGATAGAAGAATGTTAGTTCTTCAAGTCATTAAGTTTCTAAAAATACATGTTTTTTATAGATGAAATGATAAAATTAGTGCACTTTAACTTTTTTTTTTTTTGGCACATGTTACAAAGAATGCTACAAATAACACTGTACAAATAGCAACTGTATAAACTTTGGCTCTTTTTCCCCCTTTTCTTTCTGTTTTTTTTTTTTTTAATAAATATTCAGTGAATAAATATTTATTCCCAAATAAATATTCAGACTTCAGGATGAAAATATTTTAATATTCTCTCCAGAGTCATAATGAGGAACTTTGTTGAAATAATATTTCCCACTTTTTGTTGGTCTAGAGTGCAGAAGATGAGATTCTAGACTAAGCAAGCAAGACTCATAAAATAAAGATGGTCTTTATTACACATCACTCCACAGAAGTTGTTGAAATTTAAAAAAAAAAAAAAAACTAATAATAGATGAGATTAAAAAAGAACAGTAACTAAAGGATACCAGGAAGTTTAAGCACTCATGGATTTATTTTAAAATATTGGTTTCTAGCTTTTGAAATAATTTTTGAAAAGCAAAACAAACAAATAATATCACCTTTCTATTCATCATCCTTAGATGAGTAGGACACGAGTATACAGTTTGCAGTCTGCTTTTTATATATGCAGAAGTTTATGCTACTTATGAATAGAAGGGAATAACGATTCTCTGTGTTAGAAAGTTACCATTTTAGGTGTTTTGTAACATTATCATAGCTAATCCTCATAAAACCCAGAGAGATGGAGTTTGCCATAACCATTTTACACAGAAGACAATGAATTCTCAGAAAAGTTAACTTCCCTAAATCATAGAACTACTATCTAGTGAAGCAAGAATTTCACCCTAAGCCCAGCAGGTTCCAAATTTCACGTTCTTTAAAATCCTGATAGGTTTCATTTTATGTTTCTTTCACAGTGACAGAACAGTAAAGATTTCAAAAATTCTGTAATTAATTTCTTAGGTGAGTCACTAAAGCTTCAACCCACGGGATGGGTTGAATACACCTCATCACAGGGTGTATTCAAGCAATGAGTGTTCATCTGATGAAGATTTAAGCTTTGACTGGGAGTGGTAGAACTGTAAGGATTTTAAGGTCCCTTTAAACCATGAGACCCTGTACTTAACAACAATCCTATGCACATAAGAGATAAAGCAAAAATTCTCTGTGATGACAAATTTTCCTATAGCATGATCTCTGGCATGTGACTGAGGACAGTTTTCTCATGTAGACCTTCCGTGGGTAGACATTACTCAATTTGAGTCAGATTGGGGAAACAGAAGCTCCAATCTTGAACCAAAAAAGGTAGTCAATCAGAGATACATGACACTGGCTTACACAGATGTTCTGCTTTCCTCTGACTCACCCTTTGAGCCTCAGAAAAGGATACATTTTATTTTTGATGTAGTAATTGGGGTACAGTCACACCATCACTCATCTCTTCCTATTATGTCTTTTCTCCCTTGTTTTATGCCCCTTAGTGCCACCCACATTTGTAATTATCCAGAAGGAATCTTGAAAATAAAAAGAGGTGCTGAAACAAGATCAATTTTGAAGGAAGGTTTTAAGTTTACATTTCTAAAGAAAAAGAATACTTATAAATGTATTGGGGGGGAAATTGTAAACATTTTTGCAAAATTAAAAAAAAATGTTTTGCTAGATAGGGACAGTATTCTAGTTGCCCAGATAGAATTGAGCATGTAAAAATGGAAGGATTCTCATCAACTTTCTGTCTTTCTGACAAAGCTTTGTTTGGTGTTATGGAACTTGTACAGCCCATGGGAGTAATTCTCACAGAAGAGTATTTGGCTATTAACTTTCTATTTTTTGTTTCATGGTCTTTATTATCTCTAGCTGTCTGAGGGCAGTAGAGCTTGTTTCTGGACCCTCATCTTTGCCAGTGAGTGAGAAAGATGAGACATGTTTAAGTTAGAGAATAGACAGAACAGCTGCTCATATATCAGTATCTGTGACTTAGAAAAATGATATTCTAGAGAATATAGGCAGTCTTAGGGAGCCAAATGAACAGGTACTCATTAGAAATCCATGTTATAGAAACCCTTCAAAACAGCATACTCTTTTTTGTTACTACTCCAGAAAAAAAAAAAAAATCTGTGACATCATATGAAAGATCAGCCAAAAAAAAACATGGGTTACCAGCTGTAAAATAAAGAGGTAGCCTGGGCAAAATGGAAGGTCAGGTTAATCTAATCTAATCTGTTAGTCAATTAATCTCATTTATTCCATAGACTTGGATTACTGTCATGTTGAATGGTTTGCCTTGGAAACAAATAAAGANAAAAAAAAAAAAATCTGTGACATCATATGAAAGATCAGCCAAAAAAAAACATGGGTTACCAGCTGTAAAATAAAGAGGTAGCCTGGGCAAAATGGAAGGTCAGGTTAATCTAATCTAATCTGTTAGTCAATTAATCTCATTTATTCCATAGACTTGGATTACTGTCATGTTGAATGGTTTGCCTTGGAAACAAATAAAGATCATTCTGCTGTTTTTGATATTACACCCAAATACTGCATTTTGGACTCTTTTGTTGACTATGAAGGCTGTTACATTTCTTCTAAGGGATTCTTGCCTACAGTAGTAGATATAATGGTCATCTGAATTCAGTTCACCCATTCCCATACATTTTAGTTCACTGATTTCCTAAAATGTCGATGTTCACTCTTGCCATCTCCTGTTTGACCATGTCCAATTTACCTTGATTCATGGACCTAACATTCTAGGCTCCTGCACAGTATTGTTCTTTACAGCATGCAACTTTACTTTCACCACCAGACAAATCCACAACTGAGTATCATTTCCATTTTGGCTCAGCCTTTTCATTCTTTCTGGAGCTATTTCTCTGCTCTTCCCCAGTAGCATATTGGATACCTACTGACCTGGGGTGGGGTGGGGGCTCATCGTCCAATATCATAGCCTTTTGCCTTTTCCTACTGTTCATGGGGTTCTTAGGGTAAGAATATTGAAGTGGTTTGCCATTCCCTTCTCCAGTGGACCACATTTTGTCAGAACTCTCTACCATGACACGACCATTTTGGGTGGCCCTACACATCATGGTTCATAGTTTCATTGACTTATGCAAGGCTGTGATTCATGTGACCATTTTGGTTAGCTTTCTGTGATTGTGGTGTTCATTCTGGAGGCTGTGGGATTATAGTTCTTGCTTCTTCTCTCTGCCCATGATGGATGAGGATAAGCAGCTTCTGTAAGCTTCCTGATGAGAAGGACTGGCTGTGGAGAAGACTGAGTCTTGCTCTAGTGGGCAGGGCCATGCACAGTAAATCTTTAATCCTATTTTCTTCTTATGGGTGGGGCTATACTCCTTCCTTGTTAGTTGTTTGACCTGACTGAGGTGGCCTGGTACAAAAGGACTTAAACTCTCAGAGCTGCTGCTGTCAGTGCCCCTGTCCCCATGGAGGCCACTGCCAGCCCACTCCTCTGCAGAGACCCACAAATATTCACAGGCAGGTCTGGCTCAGTCTCTTGTGGGGTCCCTACTCCTTTCCCTTGGGTCCTGGTGCACACAAGGTTTTGTTTGTGCCCTCCAAGAGTCTCTGTTTCTGCCAGTCCTGTGGAAGTTCTGTAATCAAATCCCACTGTCCTTCAAAGTCAGGTTGCCTGGGGATTTCCAGTCCCTTTATCAGATCCCCAGGTTGGGAACTCTGACATGGAGACTAGAACCTTCACAACAGTACAAGAACTTCTTTGGTAATACACTTGCACTCATTTCACATGGTAGCAAGGTAATGCTCAAAATCCTTCAAGCTCGGCTTCAACAGGATGTGAACCAAGAACTTACAGATGTTCAAGCTGGATTTAGAAAAGGCAGAGGAACCAGAGATCAACTGCCAATATCCAATGGATGATAGAAAAAGCAAAGGAATTCCAGAAAAGCATCTATTTCTGCTTCACTGACTATGCTAAAGCCTTCAAGTGTGGATCACAACAAACTGTGGAAAATTCTTCAAGAGATCAGAATAACAGACCACCTTACCTGTCTCCAGAGAAACCTGTATGCAGGTCAAGAAACAACAATTAGAACTGGACATAGAACAATAAACTGGTTCAAAATTAGGAAGGGAGTGCATCAAGGCTGTATATTGTCACCTTGCTTATTTAACTTATATGCAGAGTACATCATGTAGAATGTTGGACTGGATGAAGCAGAAGCTGGAACCAAGATTGCTGGAATTCAGGATTGGGGCACACATGTGCATCAGTGGCTGATTCATGTCAATGTATGGAAAAAACTATCACAACATTATAAAGTAATTATCCTTCAATTAAAATAAATCAATTAATTAGAAAATGATTTAAAATAAAGATTGCTGGGAGAAATATCAACAACCTCAGATATGCAGATAATTCCACTCTAATGGCAGAAAGTGAAGAACTAAAGAGCCTCTTGATGAGGATGAAAGAGGAGAGTGAAACAGCTGGCTTAAACTCAACATTCAAAAAACTAGGATCATGACATTGGGTACCATCACTTCATGGCAAATAGATGGGGAAAAAATGGAAAGTGTGGCTGATTTTATTCTCTTGGGTTCCAAAATCACTGCTGATTGTGACTGCAGCCATTAAATTAAAAGACTCTGGCTCCTAGGAAATTATGACCAACCTAGATAGCATATTAGAAAGCAGAGACATCACTTTGCTGACAAAGATCCATACAGTCAAAGCTATGGTTTTCCAGTCATGTACAAATGTGAAAGTTGGACCACAGAGAAAGTTGAGCACCTAAGAACTGATGCTTTCGAAGTGCGTTGCTGAAGAAAGCTGATGAGAGTTCCTTGGACAGGGAGATCAGACCAGTCAATCCTAAAGGAAATCAACCTTGAATATTCATTGGAAGGACTGATGATAAAGCTGAAGCTCCAATTCTATGGCCACCTGATGTGAAGGGCTGACTCATTGGAAAAGCCCTTGATGCTAGAAAGATTGAAGGCAGGAGGAGAAGGGGTGACAGAGGATGAGATGGTTGGATGGCATCACTTACTCAGTGGACAAGAGTTTGAACAATCTCAAGGAGATAGTGAAAGACAGGGAGGCCGGGCATGCTGCAGTCCATGGGATTGCAAAAAGTTGGACACAACTTAGTGACTGAATAATAACACCTCTTCCAAGTAACTGGAAGAAGCCTAAGGATGAACACTACTGCTTTCCCTGGCTCCACTGAACAGCAGCAAAGGCAATTGTCTCTAATAAGGAACCATTTAGAGACCATCATAGGTTCAGAATCAACTCATGTATGAAAGTTGAAAGAGCAAAATGGATGAAACAAGCCCATGTTTGGCAAATGGTAAAGTTAGCTGATTTAAGAGACCCCTTCATGTGCAACTGATGTCAACTATTTCTCATATCATTTATGGTTTATTCTAGTGTCAAGTATTAATAATTTGATACTTGCAAACATTTACCCAAGTGTTTATCTCTGGGGAAAAGTAATTAAGCTTTCAAAATTAAAAGTGCTTTCATCCCTCTATGGACAAGGGAGTGTGAAATATCAGGAAGATCTCAAAGACCCAGAGTCAAATCTTGACTGTCACTTACTAATGTGTGACCTAGGGCAAATTAACTTCCATGAACCTCATTTTTTAAAGAAGATTAATCTCTGTAGTACCATACAGAGAACAAAATGAAATAACATTTGTAGGCAACATGGCTTAGAAGAGGGACTCAGTAACAGCTACTGTCGTATGGATTAGATTATGATCTGAAAGCTTCCTTTCAGCTCCAAAATTCTATAAAATTTGAAAAGTTACACAAGTAGTACAAGATTTCTCAAAGCGTATATGATCCAAAAGGGAAAAAAAAAAAAAAAGTTTTCACTGTCAAATAAGTCTGAGAAATGCTACATGCTCTATCCCTTTTCCTTTGTAAGTCAGAAATAATTTTTAACATAGAATTTGCTGCAAAACTCTAAAGTTAAAAAAAATGTTTAGCTTTATAGAATCAAGGATCTTCTGAACTTAGTTGATTACAGAAATCTCTCTTCTCAGATTATTAACATCCTTTAATAGAACTTTCTAGAACCGGACATGGAAAACTGACTGGCTCAAAATTGGGAAAGGAGTACCACAAGGCTGCATATTTTCACCCTGCTTATTTAACTTACATACAGAGTATATCATACAAATTGCCAGGCTGGATGAATCACAAGGTGGACTCAAGATAACCGGGAGAAACAGCAACAGATATGCAGATGATACCACTCTAGTGGCAGAAAGCAAAGGGGAACTAAAGAGCTTCTTGATGAGAGTAAAAGAGGAGAGTGAAAAAGCTGGCTTAAAACTCAACATTCAAAAAATTAAGACCATGGCGTCTAGTCCCACTCCTTTATGGCAAATAGATGAGGACACAATGGAAACAGTGATAGACTTTATTTTGGGAGGCTCCAAAATCACTGCAGATGGTGATTGAATCCATGAAATTAAAAGACTTTGGCTCCTTGGAAGGAAAGCTACGACAAACATAGACAGCCTATTAAAAAGCAGAGACATCACTTTGTCTACCAAAGTCCATATAGCCAAAGCTATGGTTTTCCAGTAGTCACATACATATGTTAGAGTTGGATTATAAAGAGGCGGAGCACCAAAGAATTGATGCTTTTTAATTGTGGTGCTGGAGAGGACTACCGAGAGTCCCTTGGACAGCAAAGAGATCAAACCGGTCAAACCTAAAGGAAATCAACCCTGAATATTCATTGGAAAGACTGATGCTGAATCTGAAGCTCTAATACTTTGGCCACCTGATACAAAGAGCTGATTCACTGGAAAAGACCCTGATGCTTGGAAAGATTGAAAGCAAAAGGAGAAGTGGGTGGCAGAGGATGAAATGGTTAGATAGTATCACTGATTCAATGGACATGAATTTGAGTAAACTTGGGGAGATAGTGGAGAACAGAGAAGCCAGGGGTGCTGCAGTCCATGGGATTGCAAATAGTCAGAAAGAACCCAGTGACTAAACAACAAGAACTTTCTTAGATTCCACTCAGAAAAGTTCACCAGTTTTTTCAACTGCCAGAATATAAATACACTTTTGAAATGAAAACACACCAAATGATCTATTGATACCTGGATACCAAAATGAAGGGTTTTTTGATTTTAAATAGCAGCAAGACAAGGAAGAATAAATGAGGAAAACAATGAAATTGAAAGACTACTAAATAGGGCCAAGTTTTACTAATCAGTTTTTGATAGAAGTATTTGAATAAAATGCCTTTGAAATTAAGGATATCCAGGAGCTTGATGAAATTTCTGGTGCAGTTGTTTATTTGCCTTGAAGGAGGGAGACACGATATGTCAGCATAGTTCTAAGGTTCCAGTTATATCTTTGCAAAGCCAAGATTAAGTATGGTGCAACATTTGGGAAAACTATGAGGCTATTACAAATCTGTCTCACAATATTTGCATTCATATATTTTGGGAAGAACATCAACTTTGTTTTTCATTCCAATTGCCATAAATAGTACTGGAGTTTTCTTAACACGTTTATTTATTTATATATTTACTTCCTTTTTTAAGCTAGAAATTCCCCCTTAGTTTGCCATTGTCCTATCTGGCTATCATATGTAGTTCTGGGAGAAAGAAAAGAGACTGCAGGGCTAAATGACCGGGTTTTTTAACTATTCTAAAAGCAAAAAAAAAAGCAGAAGGCATGGAAGCTGTCACTTCTATATTATTCTTATGAGTATCCCCTTTATCATTCTTAAACAGCCAACTATTTTATATTAAAGCATTCGTTTTAATAAGCTGGCTATTAGTCACCCATAAGTTCCTAGTACTATTATTGACTGTAATTTATTAATGTTCTAGTTGTACTTGTTTTCAGACTTCTGTCTCCACACATATATGAAAAAGAGTATTCCACAGTTATTGCAGTCAAATATAGTTGACTCTTAGAACAGTTTCTGAAGTTAAATAAAGATAGACACTTAAGTCATCTGATATTTACTATCCAAATCTGGCCTTTCAGCTATCACAGGACTTGGAATGTGCATATTTTCAGGTAAAATTTTTTGCTCATTCTATTGAATCTTGTTAACATTTATAGTAAAGGATAAACAGCTCGCCCATCCTGATAAAATATACTGTAGCTTCCTGAATCCTTTGCATCTAGAATAAATGCCATCCTGTTTTGGTATACATTACCACTTTCAAATTGCATTATACCATATAATGTAAATGTGAGTTCTTAATTAGCAGGATCTATTTTGTTCAAATGTACAACAGTAGAGGGATTTTTCAATGTACTGCAGCTGTTACCTATGGAGGAAACAAATTTGACCTTACTAAGAAGAGCTGTACAAGTGCATATATTGTTCTGGATGGATCTTTTACTGTTTTCTTAAGCCAGGCTATTTCGTAATAGATTTTACTGTTGAATATAGTACATTTTACCTTTGCTGCCCACTCAATTTCTACTTCCGATTGTTTTTAAAAGAGAAGATGATGAAAAGTTTAAGGGCAATGGAGAGTGGGGGTGAAGAAAGGGTTCTTTATGAAAGATAATATTTATCAAGGTCATAAAGAAATATGCCTTTATATCCATATCTGTTTAAATATTCACTTAAACAGTGTATGTGCATCTGTGTACACAGGCCATGTCCAGCAAACATTTGCATGACTATATCACTAAGGCAGTCTCCAAGAAATGACAAAAATGAAAAAATTGAAACATATATGAATAGATCTTACTGATAATACAGAAGGTAGGAGAGTATCCACAAATAATGTTATAAATTCTTTGCTCATCGGGTTTTTTGGTCTAGATTTGAGGCCTTTAAACATCAACCAATTATGGTAAATGTTTAACTGTAGGAGTTCAGGCAGACTGCCAAATTCTGGTTTCAAAGCTATTGCTAGTTTTAAAGAGTTTATCATTTCTAAGCAAAAGCATTTCTGGGTACTGGTTATATCGTATTGTGGGTGGAGCTACTGCAATGTGAATAAGTGGACTAGGCAGAACCTGGGTCCTGAATACATCGGCCCTGCAGTATTACCTGAAAGGTCCTGGGGAGATAGTTCCCATTTATAACTTAGCTCTATTTACCTAAAGCCAGTTTTATTTCCACCGACACAAAGTAAAGAGAGAGAGAGAGAGAGAGAATTGTTTTTCTTAGCCGAGGAGCATCTACAAAAACTGCAAGGTTGGGGGAAGGGGGAAAAAAAACTACCATTTTAGCCTTTACTGGTTAGGAAAGCCAGGTATTTGAAATACTGTCTCTCCCCCTACTCCCGCTCCCACCCCACAGGTTCCAGTGCTTGCTTTCTAAGCTTATTAACTGAATTACCAATCTGCATGAAACTGGTTTACACGTTCGCCCGGCCTCAAGACAGCCCTAACCTCCTGTGGCAGCTCTAACTTCCTGTGGCAGCATCAAATGGGGCCTGGCCCGTCCACACGCTGGGTGTGCAACCTCCAGATAGCTAAGATTCAATCCTAAAGCCTCTCTGGTATAGACACGACAATGACGGGGCTACTGAAGTGACTTTTCTTAGTCCATTCCATCTTCTTTCCTGTCTCCCCGAGGTATCCCAGAGGTCTCTTTTCCTTTTTTTTTCTTACCAGACCCTTCTGCGCAGCCCCCAAACTCCAAACCTTGTCTCCCTTCCCTAAAGTCTCCCATTCACTGCCACCCTCCCCTAAGCAAAGTCCCCTCCCGGTCACCACCAAAGCCCGGAGAAGTGGATTGTACACAATGCCTCCCTTATAGGGCTTGAGCTGGGAACTGGGCATGCTCAGTAGCCAAAGCATTTTTTTTTTTTTTCTTCTTCGTCTTCTTCTTTTGGTCGCAAGTGCGGCATCTCTCTCAGTCCCACACCTCTTTTCTCTCCCCTATCCCCTCTTCCCACCCCTTAATCAACCCCTCGTAACCCGTTCCACACCGAAGGTTCGCAGGGTTCTGAGGTGCGGAGAACTAACGCGTCTCCTAAATCCACCAGTCTCACTTTGGGCTAAAGCTTCACACTTTTGCCTTAAAGCCCCCAGCCCCTTACGCGCAGACAGGTAGGAGGAGTGAGAACACTACTGGCTCCCAGGAAACTGGTCCAGAGAAGGCTCCATTCAGGATCGCCCGCGACCGAAGAAGTATTCGGAGCCCTCTGTTCTGCAGGGTGACAATTAGCAAAAGGTACCGTACCCGGGATACAAAGCCCAAGTGCGATTGTTGCCTTTGAATGTCATTGTTGTTGACTCACCACCACCCCCAACACCTCGATCCTGGAATGATTCAATTCCCCTTAGACTCGACGCCCCTATCTACCTCCCTTGACCCCTTGCCTTCCCCCAGGCTCTCCGCTGTTTCTTGGGCTTTGCCGGGGTTGTTGGTGGCTCGCTCAAAGGAACGCCTCGGTTGTGTGTGTGTGTGTGCGCGCGTGTGTGCCTTGGTTCTTAGGGGACTGGGGGAGAAGAAAGGACTGGAGTGTATGTGTATGTTGTGGGGAAATGGAGGCTAGCACGCCCGCGTTAGGTGACTGGGGTCTCTGTGCGTGAGGAAAGGGGTGGCTCCTCCCTACGGGGTGTTTTAGGAAAAAAGAGGGGGCATGCCAGGAGGAAAGTGCGCTGTCTTTCCCGGCGTGGGGGTAGAAGAGGAATCAAGGGTGGGTGTTTGGGTGGGGGTTTGGGGGAGGCCTCGGGAAAGTCCTTAGCATCATTGCCCCCGCCCCCGCCCCCGCCCCCGCCCCCGGGCGGCTGGGGCGACTGGGAAAGTGTCCTGGTCTACGGCGATGTGGGCTGTCGGGGCCGCTGAGCAGGGCTGGGCTTTTTTTTCGACCCCCTCGCAGGCACTCTAGGCGGACCTGGATCTAGGGCTCCAGGCAGTGGCCCGCAAGCTAATTGGAGATTGCTGGCATCCCGCAAGACAGGGAATACGAGAGAAGCCGGTGGGTAACTCCAAAAACCCTGCAAAGCCGGGCAAGCGCTGGCAGCGCGAGTTTGCAAGATGCCCAAATGTTGAGCTGATTTCTGGCTTGGTGACAGCAGTATTCTGTGGCTGGCCGGCGTGGGGGGTGCGGGTAGGGGTGGGCTCGCAAAGGGGAGCCTGGGCCGCCGCTGTTGGCCAAGGAGCCACAGGGTCACTCTGCCTATGGCTAGAGGGCCAGTGACGCCCCGATAGCTATCACCCTCGTGGCCTGAGCCGGCCACCTCTTCCCCCTCAACCACCGCACGCCTGGGTTTATTAGAGGCCAACGGAAACTCTGGCAGCTGCCCCCGGTGGGATGGGAGCGCGCGGAGAGATGTGTGCGCAGCGGGGCTGAAGGCCCCCGCGACATCCCGAGCGGTCCCCTCCTCTGCTGCACGGCCCACGAGGCCGCCGCTTGGGCCCGGGACCCGGGACGGGGCTGCATGCCGGCCCTGGGCACCGAGATGCGGCAAAACATTGCGGTACGCGCCATCGCCGGCGGCCCCTCCAGCCGCGTCGCTGCCCGTCCGAGGTAGCGCACCCGGGGCGGTGTGGACAGCGTCTCTCCGCGGAACCCCTCCAACGCGCGCGCCCCTGGCAGGAGGAGGTTTCCCGGGCCAGTTCCCGGGGAGCCACCTCGGCCCACCCTCCCCGGTCGTCAGCCCCCTGCAGGCCCGGTCCCTCCGCGCAAAGCGAAGAGTCAGGTGCAGCGCTCCGGTGGATGCCGGATTTGTGGTAAGGCTAGGTTTGTGCAGTCCTGGCCGGCCGTGGGAACCGGATGTGTTGCGGGGCAGGGAGAGCGAGAGACGGAGAGGTGAATAAGGATACGGGCCGCCCTTGTAACCCCGAGAGACTGCTTTTGGTACTCAGCTCACATTTTGTGGATTTGCTTTTTCTTTTTGGCCTCCCTCCACCACCCCCCCCCCCAACCTTGTAAAATGTACAGGTTTTAATGGTACCATGTGAATATGAGGTTTCTTTCGCTTACATTCATTGCCCCTTCAGCCCCTCCCCCACCTTTTTTTTTGGAGGGGGGAGATCCTTTCTCCTAGTTTTTTTTCTTAATCTCTCCACTTCTCCATGGTCTCTTGCCCTTTCAGTCCCTCTTCCCTTCTCTCCTTGGCGGCTCTACTCCCCTTCTCCCTTGCTTGATCCTCCAGCCGCCTGCAGCTTCTGTTTCACAGGAGCTGCGTTTGGGAACTTCTAGCTTATCCTTGCGCTAGCCCCCACACCCCCCATTGCTACTTAAAGTGGAAATTGCAAGGAGGACAGCTCCTTATGCAATTTCAGGTCTGTTCATGCTCCTTGTTCTTTTGTTTTGTATTGAATTCAGGTGTTCAGGTTTTTGGTTTGGTTTGGTTGCTTTAGCATTTCTTTGGGGTTGGGGGCGGTGCGTGGTAGGGGGGTAGTAACAAGAAATGACTCTAAGGAAACAGAGTAGCTGTTGAAAACCAGATCTGTAGGAAGGCCAAGAAAGCATGTGAGATTCTGATTTTACAATGAAAGTTAGTTTGGATGATGTCATACTTTGAAATTATGACTTCTTTTTGCACTGCCAATTAAGCTATCACCGTGAACTGAGGAAATGCTCATCTATATGGCAGCCAAGGAGCATCTGGGCAGTACTGGCTGTATTCTGAACCAAACTACTCAAAATGCAAATCTTCTTGGGTCATGGCTAAGGAATTGTCTACCTTGAGGCACGTTCGGTTTTGCCACTAGCTGATTCCTCGCGGGCAAAATAAACAAAGGAGTTTTTGTGTGTCACTTCTTTCTTTGTATCATTCTCCTCCTTGTGTGTTCCTGAGTATTTGATTTATTTAATTAATATTTGATGGTAACCATATTGAAATTCCTGCCAGCTTCCTATTTGAGATGGAGGAGGCTCACATGAGTAAAACTGCATTGGTAAAATGCACAGTGCTTGCTGTTCCTTTTAATCTTTTCCCTGAAGCATCACATATATTTGTACATGCATATAGTGTGGTTGGAATTGGCAGCCACGGGTTAATTTGCTAAGCATGAAACTCCACTAAGTGATTCTTGGTTTGTTTGTAGACAGGGACAGGGGGTGGTAATATTTGGAGTGAGGTATTTGGGAACTGATGACTTTGAGGGCAGACATTGGCTGTGCTAAATGTATCTGGCACTGCAGATAAAGCCTCCAGGGGATTGTAGTGTGTGAACCCCTCTTCCTCAGCAGTGGCAGTCTGTGGTCCAAGTGAAGGAGATGGTATCTGAGCCAAGTGTCAGTCAGCCCTGGGTTCAGATGGCACACAGAAGAATGGGAGAGGGTCAGGGAGGCAGGAAAGCCAGTTCTGGGGAGTGGGGAGGTTGTCTGGACATCAGATAAGCAGTATAGGGGCAAGCAGGTTTCTTTCCTGCTTTCTGGGACCCAAAGACAAAAAAGCCTTATTTCCTCCCCTGTTTGGGAGATGACTGACAGGAAACTGAATACTGTTTATTTACCTGATACTCAAATTAGGCCATTTCCTACTTGGTTATTTTGCTAAACCCCCTCAGGGTCGTGTGTGCATGCGTGTGTGTGTGTGTGTGTGTGTGTGTGAGTGTGTTAAATACAGTGTAGAGCACTGTACAAGAGTGAACTGATTCATGGCAATGTGCTTACCTCTGGGCTGAAGCTCAAGCACGTATCTTTCCAGGGTTTCTTCCACCTTGATCTTTTGACCATTCCCTCTGCAGCCACTCAGTACTCCCATTGCCATCCTTCATGGAACCCAAGGCCCTAATATCTCCTCTGCCTGGCTTTTTACCAAGCTGAAGCCTTGAGAGTAGACATTTACAGATAGAAATTCCTTCCTGGTGCTAACAACTATGTGGTATAGTTGATGTTCTGGAATCAGTCATTAGAGTTACCAACAGAAGCTTGAGGTCTGAGTTCAAGGGTGGAATTTGGTGGTCCAAGTTTTTTTTTTTTTTTTTTTAATGCTATTTTCAGATTGTTCAGGTTAAACCATGATCAGCAATTTTTTTTTCCTGTTGTTTGCTGTGCGTTCTGCACATGTAAACTTTGTATCAACTACAGGCACAGAAATAAAATGTATGGTATTTTTGGTGGTTCTTCTTGGACTGAGTGAGAATACTTGAAATTTTGAATGTCTTAAAAACACAAAGCTAATTATTATAGCCATGTGTTCACTGTGGTAGGATTTAAGCACAAATTCTTTTTCAAGTAACAATCATTGAAAAAAATGTTTTCTTTTTATTTTTTAGATTATTTCTCTTTATTCAGAAGCATAAAGTTGTTTGCTGATTGCAAGAAGATGTTTCTTTGGCTCTTTCTGATTTTGTCAGCCCTGATTTCTTCGACAAATGCAGATTCTGACGTATCAGTGGAAATTTGCAATGTGTGTTCCTGCGTGTCAGTTGAGAATGTGCTGTATGTCAACTGTGAGAAGGTTTCAGTCTACAGGCCAAATCAGCTGAAACCCCCTTGGTCCAATTTTTATCACCTCAATTTCCAAAACAATTTTTTAAATATCCTCTACCCAAACACATTCTTGAATTTTTCACACGCAGTGTCCCTGCAGCTGGGAAATAATAAACTGCAGAACATTGAGGGAGGAGCCTTCCTTGGGCTCAGTGCATTAAAGCAGTTGCACTTGAACAACAATGAATTAAAGATTCTCCGGGCTGACACTTTCCTTGGCATTGAGAACTTGGAGTATCTCCAGGCTGACTACAATTTAATCAAGTATATTGAACGGGGAGCCTTCAATAAGCTCCACAAACTGAAAGTTCTCATTCTTAATGACAATCTGATTTCCTTCCTTCCTGATAATATTTTCCGATTCGCATCTTTGACTCATCTGGATATCCGAGGGAACAGAATCCAGAAGCTCCCCTATATCGGAGTTCTGGAACACATAGGCCGTGTGGTCGAATTGCAACTGGAAGATAACCCTTGGAACTGTAGCTGTGACCTATTGCCTTTAAAAGCTTGGCTGGAGAATATGCCATATAACATTTACATAGGTGAAGCTATCTGTGAAACGCCCAGTGACTTATATGGAAGACTTCTAAAAGAAACCAACAAGCAGGAATTATGCCCTATGGGCACAGGCAGTGATTTTGACGTGCGAATCCTGCCTCCGTCTCAGCTGGAAAATGGCTACACCACCCCGAATGGTCACACCACCCAAACATCTTTACACAGGTTAGTGACCAAAGCACCGAAAACAACAAATCCATCCAAGATCTCTGGAATCGTGGCTGGCAAAGCCCTCTCTAACCGCAGTCTCAGCCAGATTGTGTCTTACCAAACCAGGGTGCCTCCTCTTACACCTTGCCCGGCACCTTGCTTCTGCAAAACCCACCCTTCCGATCTGGGACTGAGTGTCAACTGCCAAGAGAAAAACATCCAGTCCATGTCAGAGCTGATACCGAAACCGTTAAATGCCAAGAAGTTGCATGTCAATGGCAACAGCATCAAAGACGTGGACATCTCCGATTTCACTGAGTTCGAGGGACTGGATCTACTCCATTTAGGCAGCAATCAGATTACCGCAATCAAGGGTGATGTATTCCGAAACCTCACAAATTTACGCCGGCTTTATCTCAACGGCAATCAGATCGAGAGACTCTATCCCGAGATCTTTTCAGGCCTTCATAACCTGCAGTATTTATATTTGGAATACAACTTAATTAAGGAAATCTTAGCAGGCACCTTTGACTCAATGCCAAACTTGCAGCTGCTGTACTTAAACAATAATCTCTTAAAGAGTCTGCCTGTGTACATTTTCTCAGGAGCACCCCTCGCTAGACTGAACCTGAGGAACAACAAGTTTATGTATCTACCTGTCAGTGGTGTCCTGGATCAGCTGCAGGCTCTTACTCAGATCGACCTGGAGGGCAACCCATGGGACTGCACTTGTGACTTGGTGGCATTAAAGCTATGGCTGGAGAAGCTGAATGATGGGATTGTAATGAAAGAACTGAAGTGCGAGACACCTGTGCAGTTTGCCAACATCGAACTGAAGTCCCTCAAAAATGAAATCTTGTGTCCCAAGCTCTTAAACAAGCCATCGGCGCCATTCACGAGCCCTGCACCCGCCATTACTTTCACTACCCCGCTGGGGCCCATTCGAAGTCCTCCTGGTGGTCCAGTGCCTCTGTCCATTTTGATCCTAAGCATCTTAGTGGTCCTCATCTTAACTGTGTTTGTAGCTTTTTGCCTTCTTGTTTTTGTACTGAGAAGAAACAAGAAACCCACAGTGAAGCACGAAGGCCTGGGAAACCCTGAGTGTGGTTCCATGCAGCTGCAGCTGAGAAAACATGATCACAAAACCAACAAAAAAGACGGCCTGGGCACGGAAGCATTCATTCCACAAACCATAGAACAGATGAGCAAGAGCCACACTTGCGGCCTGAAAGAATCTGAAACCGGGTTCATGTTTTCTGATCCTCCAAGCCAGAAAGTCATGATGAGAAATGTCACTGACAAGGAAAAAGATGTATTGCACGTGGATACCAGGAAGAGACTAAGCACCATCGATGAGCTGGATGAATTATTCCCGAGCAGGGATTCCAATGTGTTTATTCAGAATTTTCTCGAAAGCAAAAAGGAGTACAATAGCATAGGCGTCAGTGGCTTCGAGATCCGCTATCCAGAGAAACAAGACAAAAAAAACAAGAAGTCACTGATAGGCGGCAACCACAGTAAAATTGTCGTGGAGCAAAGGAAGAGCAGCGAGTACTTTGAACTGAAGGCAAAACTCCAGAGTTCCCCCGACTACCTACAGGTCCTTGAAGAGCAGACAGCTTTGAACAAGATCTAGGTCATGCAATCTTACTTCCTACAGAGGACATTTATTTAATGATGAAAGTGCCTTTTGTTGACTTCTCACTTCCAAATACTATATTATCAATAGGCATAGAGACAGGTGTTTCCAAGGGTGTCTCATTAACTGTAGCTGCAAAGATGTGTCCCATAGAAGAGAATTTCCTTAATAGATTTTACTACATAAAACCTATACTGTGGAGTCCTGTGGGGATACTGCAAACTCTATTGCCAAAGGGATGCTTTATATACATAATTCACTGAATTTAACCTCAAGAGGCAAATCTGTTTTGTACCCCAATGCAAAACCTTCGTCTCTTTGTGCTCTGTAAAACAAACTCAAGAAAACTGGTACCAGTGTTTGTACCTCAGCTGGGTCCTTCATCTTGCACGTAGATTCAGTTGGTGGAACTGGAATACTCCTTTTGATATGTGGCATTGTAACAACTTTGTGTAAAGATTATCTGAAAAGTAAAAAAAAAAAAAAAAAAAAGCATGCCAAGAGAGAACATTCGACAGTATTTGTAAATTGGTAAACTTTATGGCCTGCATCTTGAAACTGCTGGATTTATAATGTTAAATTGTGCAAATATTTGTTTAAAATATACCATGCATTACATAACTATAAAATAAATTTGAACACTTTAAGCATTACCTGTCTAGATATAAAACCTAAAAGAGAAAAAAAAATAATAAACGTGAGTTACCTAGCGTTTGTGGTGATCTGAAGAAATACGTGATGTTTATCAGAATTAAACATGGCTCAAATTCAACTAATATTAGAGTTTGTTCTCAGTTATGTGAAATACTCACAATCCTTAAAGGTTGTCCAAAATTAGCAAAGTGCTTACTGTGTGAGCGCACCCAAAGCTATTTTTGTAACATAATTCATATTTATGAAGTACTTTGTATACTAAATAGGAAAATATGTACTCCTTAATCTGTATTTAATATGCCTGACTTGTTTTCCTGATCACAGGGAATTTATCAATAGTATACATTTAGACAGCAAAAATATACCAAACTGAAACTGAAGCTTAAGTGTACAGAAATATTCTGGACATTGTGATCAGGTATCATTTAAAAACAAAAAAAACACAAAAAATTTAAAAAAAAATAGTTCTGTGCTATCATTGAGAATTTAGCATATTATCTTCAGATTTGTTACCAACCGTGCATTTTAAAATAGGTTCCTTAGTTTTATAGACTGTGTCTGAGGCAATTATTTGCCATCACTTGTCTTGCTTTTCAGGATTCTATGAGCTGAATTCAAATAGTTTTCACTACGAATATTTAAAAAAATAATGAATAAGGTTAATAGTTATATCTTGTATGCATCATATCCTGTTCTTTCATCATTCTGACTACTATCAGATAATCAAGTAGAACAGTAAACATCATGGTAATCCGTGGCTCTGAAAGCCACACTGTAAAATGCTTTCATTGGTCTCAGATGAGTTCACAGTCTGCAAGTACAAATGATATGCCACTGTGTTTGCTTGTGCTCTTAACTTCTAAGTCAAAATTGGTCAAAGGAAGCGAGCACTTATGCACCCGCCATTACTTTCACTACCCCGCTGGGGCCCATTCGAAGTCCTCCTGGTGGTCCAGTGCCTCTGTCCATTTTGATCCTAAGCATCTTAGTGGTCCTCATCTTAACTGTGTTTGTAGCTTTTTGCCTTCTTGTTTTTGTACTGAGAAGAAACAAGAAACCCACAGTGAAGCACGAAGGCCTGGGAAACCCTGAGTGTGGTTCCATGCAGCTGCAGCTGAGAAAACATGATCACAAAACCAACAAAAAAGACGGCCTGGGCACGGAAGCATTCATTCCACAAACCATAGAACAGATGAGCAAGAGCCACACTTGCGGCCTGAAAGAATCTGAAACCGGGTTCATGTTTTCTGATCCTCCAAGCCAGAAAGTCATGATGAGAAATGTCACTGACAAGGAAAAAGATGTATTGCACGTGGATACCAGGAAGAGACTAAGCACCATCGATGAGCTGGATGAATTATTCCCGAGCAGGGATTCCAATGTGTTTATTCAGAATTTTCTCGAAAGCAAAAAGGAGTACAATAGCATAGGCGTCAGTGGCTTCGAGATCCGCTATCCAGAGAAACAAGACAAAAAAAACAAGAAGTCACTGATAGGCGGCAACCACAGTAAAATTGTCGTGGAGCAAAGGAAGAGCAGCGAGTACTTTGAACTGAAGGCAAAACTCCAGAGTTCCCCCGACTACCTACAGGTCCTTGAAGAGCAGACAGCTTTGAACAAGATCTAGGTCATGCAATCTTACTTCCTACAGAGGACATTTATTTAATGATGAAAGTGCCTTTTGTTGACTTCTCACTTCCAAATACTATATTATCAATAGGCATAGAGACAGGTGTTTCCAAGGGTGTCTCATTAACTGTAGCTGCAAAGATGTGTCCCATAGAAGAGAATTTCCTTAATAGATTTTACTACATAAAACCTATACTGTGGAGTCCTGTGGGGATACTGCAAACTCTATTGCCAAAGGGATGCTTTATATACATAATTCACTGAATTTAACCTCAAGAGGCAAATCTGTTTTGTACCCCAATGCAAAACCTTCGTCTCTTTGTGCTCTGTAAAACAAACTCAAGAAAACTGGTACCAGTGTTTGTACCTCAGCTGGGTCCTTCATCTTGCACGTAGATTCAGTTGGTGGAACTGGAATACTCCTTTTGATATGTGGCATTGTAACAACTTTGTGTAAAGATTATCTGAAAAGTAAAAAAAAAAAAAAAAAAAAGCATGCCAAGAGAGAACATTCGACAGTATTTGTAAATTGGTAAACTTTATGGCCTGCATCTTGAAACTGCTGGATTTATAATGTTAAATTGTGCAAATATTTGTTTAAAATATACCATGCATTACATAACTATAAAATAAATTTGAACACTTTAAGCATTACCTGTCTAGATATAAAACCTAAAAGAGAAAAAAAAATAATAAACGTGAGTTACCTAGCGTTTGTGGTGATCTGAAGAAATACGTGATGTTTATCAGAATTAAACATGGCTCAAATTCAACTAATATTAGAGTTTGTTCTCAGTTATGTGAAATACTCACAATCCTTAAAGGTTGTCCAAAATTAGCAAAGTGCTTACTGTGTGAGCGCACCCAAAGCTATTTTTGTAACATAATTCATATTTATGAAGTACTTTGTATACTAAATAGGAAAATATGTACTCCTTAATCTGTATTTAATATGCCTGACTTGTTTTCCTGATCACAGGGAATTTATCAATAGTATACATTTAGACAGCAAAAATATACCAAACTGAAACTGAAGCTTAAGTGTACAGAAATATTCTGGACATTGTGATCAGGTATCATTTAAAAACAAAAAAAACACAAAAAATTTAAAAAAAAATAGTTCTGTGCTATCATTGAGAATTTAGCATATTATCTTCAGATTTGTTACCAACCGTGCATTTTAAAATAGGTTCCTTAGTTTTATAGACTGTGTCTGAGGCAATTATTTGCCATCACTTGTCTTGCTTTTCAGGATTCTATGAGCTGAATTCAAATAGTTTTCACTACGAATATTTAAAAAAATAATGAATAAGGTTAATAGTTATATCTTGTATGCATCATATCCTGTTCTTTCATCATTCTGACTACTATCAGATAATCAAGTAGAACAGTAAACATCATGGTAATCCGTGGCTCTGAAAGCCACACTGTAAAATGCTTTCATTGGTCTCAGATGAGTTCACAGTCTGCAAGTACAAATGATATGCCACTGTGTTTGCTTGTGCTCTTAACTTCTAAGTCAAAATTGGTCAAAGGAAGCGAGCACTTCATCATGGGAGATATTTTAATATTTTTAGGCTCTCCCAATTAGCAAAGGGACATCCTGAAACACATTGCCTTCTTGGCCTGCCTGCATATGTATATTATTCGTGTTCCATCTCTTATAATTACTGTATTGATCAGTAAGATGACCAAGAAGGTAAAATACAGGCATTCTTCATGAGTTTCAAGTGGCAGGTATTTTGGTGCAGCTTCTAAAATGATATTATGATTAAAGTTGTAACAGCAGTCTCTATTAATGACTAACTCCAGGGCTTTATGTGTTTGTTGCAAAATTTAAAAAAAGCAAACAAACAAACAACTTGGCATTCTTGGAGGTGTTTGTGTGTATGTGTGTGTTTGGGTGTACATGCATACATATAGATTATTTGGAGATTTTTTTTTAAATAGCAGAAAAAATTGTCTCCATATGTATGTGCTGGTGCTCTTAAAACTTTAATGTGTAATTTTAATTTTCATGACAATGTCTGTGAATACTTTATATGAATATTAAAAATATATAAACAAATACTTGCTTTCTGATCTTGAAAGGAAAGACATGAAGATGTGTGCCCAACAGCCTGTTTGCATCTACAATTTCATAAGAACTTTTAATATGCCATTACCATGTTTGCATGCATCCACGGATTAAAGGGCTCCTAATGTGTGCTGACAGGATAAAGACGCAAAGGCTGCAAAGAAAGTGTTTTAGTTTATCCTGTCAATAAAGTATGACTTGAGGAATCTTAAGTAGATGCTCATGGGAGGAACCAGAAAGCTCTGTTTATGAGCTGGGGATAAGAGGTCATTGGGATGATGCCTTTTATTCAATGTGGTGATAGTTTGAAGAGGTTTCAAGGTTTTTGCAGTTGTCAATGGCAAGAGTACCTGCCTCCATCTTAAAGCTTGCTGTAGCATATTGGCTATCTCATACTCTTCTGCTGAAAGGAATAAATGTTCACCTTTTCCAAAAAAAAGTAATTTTAATGTATGTGGTTATTTGGAAGTTCTACTTATAAGTGAATGACAGTAACAAATCCTTGGTTAAGGCTGATCTCTTTTCCTGAACTAGAGTCTTTGTGCCTACATTATGCAATGTATACAATTTTACACCTGTCTCTTATTAGTTCTACTTGTACATTTTATGATAATGTAGTTAGGCATAAGTTTTGAGTTGAGTACAAGAGCAGTTAAAATACTGTTATCTACAGTTTGTTGGTTTCAACTATAACCTTGATGTTAGTTTAACTCCTTAAGGAAAGATCTATATGTTGGTACAGCATTTTTAGTAGAATTTAATTCAAGTCTAAAAAATCCAAGAAGTGCTCATTTCTAATGTGGTCTGACACATCATGGGCTTCTTGGCATTGTATCATGTACTCGGACTCTGTTAGAATGGTGGCAGAGGAAATTAGATCATATGAAATCAGTAAAGGGGTGGGGATAATATGTCTGTGGAATCTAAACCAAGTTTTAATTATTTTTTTATGAAATCAATAAAGATGATTCAATTCTTTAAAAGGAAATCTTTGTGTAATTTTATGAGAAAGCAATTAGAATACAGTGATTCCAGTCCATAAGGCAGTTTGTATTCTGTTTTTAGTTTTCCATTCTGAAAAATAAACTGAATAAATATATTAATTAGAAAATCATTTCAAGACCAGCTTTCTTTCTTTGCTTTTAGAAAAACAGTTAATTTCTTTAAGCCACAAGGATGCATACATTATACAGGGCATGGCCTCATGAGTAACATCAACAAGTATTGCAGAAATAATAAGACATCTAGAAATGTATGGCAGTAATATCAGTCTATATCCTTTGCATGATTTGTACATTGACATTGTATGAAATGAGCACAGTGAGTTATTATTTTTGTGTGTTATTGTCGCATCCAAAGAGCTGGGGAGAAAATATATGAAGAATGTATTTATAATCACTATTTTGAAATAAAGTAAAGAAAATGCATTGTATTGTTTTTACCCTGATTTGATTATTATTATTTATGATAGTTTCTAAGACAAAAATCAAGTAATGCTATAAAAGCTAATGTAAATCACAGAAAGGAACTGTTTTAATCTTTTGTTTGCTTTTAATAGCATCAAGGTATTAGAAGACTTTATTAAATGCCATTTTTATGAAAGTCTTAATAAAATTGTTTGCTGCAATGGTATTTCTGAAGCCACACTTTGTTAAATATATTTATCTTTCCATTATTATTCAGAAGAAATAAAGCAGTAATCAAATTGATCTTTTCACCTAGATTTGAGGTTAAGACACAGAGCTTTAGAATGCTCTTTATATTAAACTTAATTGTTAAATCTGTGTTAAGAGATGCTTTTCCTTTCAAACATCTTTGCAATTTGAGTTCCTTTCCACTAGCATCCTCTTTGGAGAAGAGCCAGACAGGGCCAAGGTCAACACGATTTGATTCTTCCCCATTGCCTTGAATCAGTTGGAATCTGACATAATTGCAGATAAGCCAATATTAACGTTCAATCTTTATCTGTTTCAATACTTTTAGAAAACATAGGGTCCTCTATCATCTATGGCCAGCTTAATTGGTTATCCATTTCTAGGATTGGTTTTGACTTTTATTTGGTTCTTTCAAAGATGACCAAAATCATCAGTCCATCATTTTGTTGAGAAAAATGAACCAATTGCATTATTTGAAGGCCACAAAGATTATAAACTGGCCAATAAAGTGTTTTCTTTCAGGAAGAGATAGAAAGCCAGAGGGATACAGAGAACATTAACGTTGCTATGGCCTGGCTCTATAACCAGCTATGCTGAAGACCTGAGCAATATAGATAGCATGTACGAGTACTTTTGGACAAAATGTTTTGTGTGTTATGGGAAATGCATCACATGACGGAGAGACTATTTTAGTTCTTTTTTTCATAGTGAGCACAGTGGTTTGGGTCCAAGCCACTCAGTTATGTAGATAAGGGGTATCAAAGGTTTAGCTTCATTTCAAGTGCTCAGTCTATTAGTCACTATGATCGAATGGGCTGAACTAAAATATCCTGTTTGTGGCTTCATTTACCGGGAATCACTGGCGACAGACCTCAAGTTCAATTGTTAATCCTTGATTTCAGATTTGTCAGGGACTCTGTCTTTTGTTAAAAGCAATTGGGAAGCTAAATACATTTTTTTATTCTGTACAAAACTGATCTTAGTCTAATTTTGAATTGCATTTGTTTTACTTCCCACTGGTTGACAAGATTGCATTTTAGAAAGGTTACTCAAGGAAGGAAAACTGAATTGTCCATCTTGTATGAAACTCTATGACTTTTTAGTTCTTTAAAGATTTTTTTTAGCCTGTTGTTGCCTATGTCTGCAGAGGGAAAATGAGGGATGGCTCTGAGACAACCACTTGAATACTTTGAGCCAAATAATTGCCACTGAGAATAAAAACATTCAAATGTTTCATTAAATCATAATTACTAGATCTGCTGACTATAGTACCCAGAACCAGGAAAGAATTACTCAGGCTTCCACCTTAGTTTGCTTTTGTATACGCTGGCTAAATAGAAACTCTGGTGATTCAATAACACATCAAATATGAGAAATTCCTTGTTGAATTTAAAAAGCTCATTAGTATGGCCTTCAGAGAGTGGTCTGAATATGTAATAAGAAATATATAATATCACTTTCAAATTAACTATAGGAAGGAAATAGTTATCTGAAGTTCATGAACAATCTATTTCTATACTAGCTCATGTCATACACTGCTAACTGCTCATGACAGCCTTCGAAAGTGATAGTGAGGTCTATTCTCTCACTGAGATTTACAATGTATGTTTCCATCACTGTTTCATGTAAACTGAACCACTGTGGTAAAATTCTGGAGTTGATATTCTATAATTTTAATGCTGTTTTCACTAATAAAAGTCTTTTCTTATAGGTCATGTTTGTAACCATTCAGTGTGTTTATTAGTGTGACATTAGTAAAGCTCAACATCAAAAGGAAATGCAAATGATCTGGTTTTTAGATTATGCCATTGTTCCATTAGTTTATACAGTAGGCCAGGTCTACCTACCTACACATGCAAACACACACGCACACACTCACACAGAGGAATACACACAGAGAGTGAATTATGCATTATTTAGTTGATGTAAACAAATACAATGTTTCTTCACTGAATGTGTAGATTTCTCAAATCAAAGTAGGTATTAGACCCCAAATTATAATTTTTCAGCTTTTTGCTTCACTTTAAATTGCAACCTGACCACTGTGTCATAGGTAGTAGAAATTAGTCCCTGTTTATCTCCCAGGACTTCCTTGGATTTCAGTAATGTCTACTGTCTTGAGATTTGGTTTTGATTTTCCTTATTTGTTAATTTTGTCATCATTATCATCTGCAATCTATAAGCTTCCTTGCTGTACAGTGCAGTACAGAATGGCAAAGTAGCCAACCATGGTACAAATCTATTACTACCTTTCACAAATATTATTGAGAGAGCCAGATAGGGGCCCCTAGATCCAAAATAAAGAACTCCAGGGTGAGAGTTTGACTCAAAATTATTAGAATACAGAGGTTAAAAAAAAAAAGAAGAAAAAGCAGATTGAAAATGACTGACTAAAAAGCTGTCCACCCAAGTGAAGGTTGAGAAGGATAAGGGCAAATGAGTATCAAAAGGAAAATATTGTTTATCAGATAGAACTCAGACGCTGATTACTGAACAAGACTCACGGTAAAATATGTCAAATCTTAGACTCCTTTCTCCCTCTCTGCTTTATTTATTTTTAAATATGTAGGAAATCCAGGTTGTATCAACACAACTCATGTTTTTACAGAATTTGCTGGTCAGTGAAAACAACTTATTTGCCTTTACAGCCTTCATGAAATTTTTTCCTGGGATGACTGTTACCACAAACTGACTGAATGTCAGAACCTCCTGGTGAGTTCTAGCTGTTAAAAAATAATAATAATTAGCAAATGCGTTTAATGAGGGTAGGAGGTGAAACAGGTGTATTACATATAATGAATTTTGATAGGGGACAAAATAAATCGATACAAACATTTGGGTACCTAATCTTCTGGTAAAAAGCTGCTAGGCCTTTTGGTTTGTTATCAGAAATTGTATTTCAGTACAAATTACCAAGTGCGTATTTCAGAAGCCATCTTCTGCCAGAACCCCCAGGAAGCCATGTCTCTGCCATGGGTCCCCTTGCTCCATCGCAGGATGTGTCACATTTGCCAAGTCCTCCCTGCTGGAAATTCTTCTCTTCTGCTGTTATAAAAATCCAACATCATCTATGGCATAGGCTACTTTCGGGAGATTTTTTATTTTCACTGTCATTTACTTGTTAGTGGCAGTACACACACAAAACCCAGGATTCCATGTTCAGGAGTGGAATATTACCACAAGTAGAGATCACGCGGCTGTGTGTATTTTCCACATTGCTATATTTGTTTTTATTTACCAGTTATCTTCCAGCCCACAGTAGCTACTGGCTGTTTTATTCATAGCTCTCCCTGTCAAAGTGGAGGGTAATCTCCACCCTGGAAACTCAAGCTATTTATAGAAAGAATCATCACACTTCTATCTGTTCATTTCCTTCTTATAACTTCAAGAAACATGGAAAATGTAGTACAGTAAGTGATTAATTTCAAAGGTAGTCTTGCTGACACAAAAGTAATTATAAGAAGAGAGAGTGAGTTATCAGGAAACAGGACAACATTAGGATTTTTCGCAATTTAGATTTCCTTTCCTCAGAATTGGACTGCAAGTCTTTTAGTCTTGAGCTGGATTCAAAGAAATCAGTTTGTAGTCTGGGGTTCCTGCAGTAACTCGAGAAGTCTATTATTGCTGACATGTAGGCAGGTTTGCCATGTGTTGCCGTAAGCATGGCTGTTATTTTCTCCTTGCACCCTCTATTTCAGAAAATATTCATTTGCTCAGATTTGGCACAGCTGCTTAAATGCTGCTGTATCCTTCTCACCATGAAAATTCACAAAGCGTTTTTTTTCTATATGTAACTAAACAGTTCCACAGAAATGTGTATTGTAAACTGAATCAAACCATCAGGACTAAGAAGACAACTAGCATGTCCTTAGGAAAAGAGGGATTTTAAAAGAACCCAAACACAGGCATTTCATTAAAATTCCATCCAGTGAGATTACCTTCCTTGGAACTTGTTGACTTTTTGTAGGCTTTGATGTGTCCATTTGGAGAGAAGTAGGACTCTGTACAGACTTCACAGTACTCTTGGTTGCCTAGACTGTGCTGCAGTGTAGGATGTGTGAGCAGTAATTTGGGTATTTAATCCCAAATGCATATCTGATTTCACCTACTCATTTGACTACAAACACATTGGAGAAAGCTACTTTCTAAATAGTGTCTTTATTATAGGGCATGGTCTAAACAGTCTTTATTCCATCTTAAATGTCATCAGAAAGGGGTTAATCCAAGAGCCTGTTGGGGAATAGTCATCTCCAATGTTTAAGAACCACCATAAACAGATGGGAGCATACATACGCATTGAAATCAGATTGTTTCTTCCCAATTCTTTTCCTTTTGGAAAAGCAACTAGGGCTGGAGCAGGAAGGTGATTTGCCCAATGTCAAGCAACACATGAAGGCCAATCTGGTCTACATCCTGATTCTCCTGACTCACAGGATAATGCTATTTCCATTACACTGTTCTATTTGTAAGTTCCAGAGAGGAGAGTGAGGATCTGTGGGTGATGCTTCAGGGAAACATTCCAATGTGGCAGAAGGATATTTTCCATAAGGATTCATAGCAGCCTATAACTGGAATGAGCTAGATTCCAAAATACAGAATTCTTTGTCCAGGGAGGTGTCCATAGTCTGAATGGTTCTGACAAGGAGGATGGATGTCATTCAAGAAAATGTATTTGAATGCAAGTTTAGAGCAGATGATCTTGGAGAACACTCTTAACTCTCAGATACAAGGATTCTCTGGTTTATACACTTAAGTCATTTATCCAGCAAGTTAAATATGTATTTGGCTCCAAACATTCGAATACTTTAGTTTAAGATACAAATCCACAATGCTAAATACCAGTTAGACAGTAAGCATCATTTTAGAAGAGACATAAATTTCTCTGTCATTTTTAGCATTTTCATGTTGTGAGATCCCCCAAAGAATAGTTTCTGATGCTTACTTTTTTTTTTTTTTTTACAAAGGAATAAAACAACTTCTTTTGGACATTGCACTGAAGATGGCACTATAGTAACAAACTCATACCAGAAATGGTAAGACATGCTCATATTTATTATTTCAATCCTAGGTTTCAATTTTGAGGTTATTTCTTGAGCTTGGCAAATGGAGCACAAAGGTTAGTTGATTGTAATATCATCTTCTCTAACTGGAGTTGGGTCTATTTTTTTTTTTTTTAAGAGTTACCACTCAGTTTTATTTTTTTATTTTTTATTTTTTGCATTTGATTTTTTTTGTATTTATTTATTTTTTTACACAAACTTTTTTTTTTAATATTATTTACCCTCAATTATATAGATTTGAAAATAATTCCAAAGAATTTAAATTCAGGNGAGTTGGGTTTTTTTTTTTTTTTTTTTTAAGAGTTACCACTCAGTTTTATTATTATTTTTTTTTTGCATTTGATTTTTTTTTGTATTTATTTATTTTTTTACACGAACTTTTTTTTAAATATTATTTACCCTCAATTATATAGATTTGAAAATAATTCCAAAGAATTTAAATTCAGGTTATAGCTCAACAGACTCTATTCAAAATAGCAACTTTAAGTTATCTGAACTATATATATATAAAAAAATACTCTCAGAAATTCGCCTTGGAATTTCATTCTATAGAGAAAGTTTTGTTAACAAAAGAAAAGGAAGAGGTGGGGAGGGGGGACTCCTTCAGACTCAAGGGCTTCCATTTGTTTATTCTGGGTATTGTTAGTTTTTAAAGATTGTGAGTACATCCAAGACCACTCAGCCATTCTGAATTTATCATTAAGCCTCCTTAAAAGTGCCCTCCCCCCTTAAAAGTGGCTACTGGGCATTCGCTGACATCTTTAATCACAAAGAGTATTCCTTCAGGTACTAGTTAATAACTCATTCAAAATGAGCAGTTTTACACTTAGGAATCATACTTGACTTCTAATGTATAAATAACTTCTGCCTAATTATTTTTTGGGTGTAAGTAGAGAAAGCTAGACTGCATTACCAGCTGAGCTACAGAAAACCCAGAGAGAAGACTGGAAAGGAATAAAAATATTTAATTTGATTTATTGCTGACATGTGAAGATGTCTATTAGAGGAAGGCAGACTGACCCTCTGGCCTCGTCCCTCTCTTCTCTTGGTGCCCACACATGCCCCCACTTCACCCTGCCTGGTGCCTGCCCAGCCTCGCAGCTTCTCAGTCAGAAGGCTTCTTCTGCAACAAGGGCCACGAGCTCTAAGAACCGCTCCACCCTGAGTCAAACTGATGCTCTTTCAGCTTATTCCTTCTACTTGACATCAAATTCCCAGTGCAGCTGATTCACATGCACATGACTACATCAGAACTCTCAGAGGTACTTGCATTTGGAGAGGGGGGCCAGGGGATAATCTTTTTTTTTTTTTTTTTTTTTTACATTAGGAACACATCATATCATTTCACTGTCTTCTGGCCTATGTAATTTTTTTTTTGTTTTTTGCCACACTGTCGGCATGAAGGATCTTCCTTGGACCAGGTGTCAAACTCATGGACCCTGCAGTGGAAGTGCTGAGTGTTAAGCACTGGACCACCAGGGAAGTCCTGGTGCTTGTATTTCTAAGAGACACTGTTGAGGGGTAGAGAAAGAGACTCCTTTAGGACACAGGGTAGCATGTCAGACCTCTGACAAGCCTTGGACTAGGAAGCCACCATTGCTTTCCTTCAGTCAAAGCACTTGTAAAGCTGGTGCAACTCACATACATCCAAACTGGGAGACTGATTAAATCTACTCCCCTGAAGACCCGCTTAAGGTCCCCTCAGTGGCATTCACTCAGATGACATTCATATTGGCCTGGGGACCGTCCATCATAGCTTCAAAGTAGTCACAGGCAGTAGGGAGACAAATGGGTGTGGCTGGGTTCCAATCAAACTTTATTAACAAAACAAGTGATAGGATTGATTTGTCCAGAGGCCAGAGGTTAGGGTTAACCTAACCTACCCCAGGCTAAATTATGAAGGACCAGTTGGGATTCTAACTACATGGTGCTTTGGGGAGTAGATGAAGGTTTTAAAAAGCATTCAGGTAACATGGAGAAGGAAATGGAAACCCACTCCAGTATCCTTGCCTGGAAAAACCCATGGATAGAGAAGCCTGGTAGGCTACAGTCCGTGGGGTCGCGTGGGGACAAGACTGAGCAACTTCACTTTCACTTTTTTTTCAGGTAACATGACTAGGTTAATTTTGGACAAAATTACTGACTGTTTTCATACTGTTCATGGGGTTCTCAAGGCAGAAATACTGAAGTGGTTTGCCATTCCCTTCTCCAGTCGACAACATTTTGTCAGAACTCTCCACCACGACCTGTCCATCTTGGGTGGCCCTACATGGCATGGCTCATAGTTTCACTGAGTTAGACAAGGCTGTGGTCCATGTGATGAGATTGGTTAGTTTTCT
>SJYX01003867.1:269046-294985 GCA_006410675.1 Oreotragus oreotragus
TCTCTTCTTTTCACAGCTATTTGTAAGGCCTCCCCAGACAGCCATTTTGCTTTTTTGCATTTCTTTTCCATGGGGATGGTCTTGATCCCTGTCTCCTGTACAGTGTCATGAACTTCATTCCATAGTTCATCAGGCACTCTATCTATTAGATCTAGGCCCTTAAATCTATTTCTCACTTCCACTGTATAATCTTAAGGGATTTGATTTAAGTCATATCTGAATTGGAGAAGGCCTTGGCCACCAACTCCACTACTTTTGCCTGGAAAATCCCATGGACAGAGGAGCCTAGTAAGCTGCAGTCCATGGGGTTGCCAAGAATCGGACACGACAGAGTGACTTCACTTTCACTTTTCACTTTCATGCATTGGAGAAGGAAATGGCAACCCACTCCAATATTCTTGCCTGGAGAATCCCAGGGATGGTGGAGCCTGGTGGGCTGCCATCTATGGGGTCGCAGAGAGTCGGACATGAGTGAAACGGCTTAGCACAGCAGCATCATACCTGAATGGTCTAGCGGTTTCCCCCACTTTCTTCAATTTAAGTCTGAATTTGGCAATAAGGATTGCGTGATGTGAGCTACAGTCAGCTCCTGATCTTGTTTTTGCTGACTGTATAGAGCTTTTCCATCTTTGGCTGCAAAGAATATAATCAATCTGATTTCAGTGTTGACCATCTGATGATGTTCCTGTGTAGAGTCTTCTCTTGTGTTGTTGGAAGAGGGTGTTTGCTATGACCAGTGTTTCCTCTTGGCAAACTCTATTAGCCTTTTCCCTGCTTCATTTTGTACTCCAAGGCCAAATTTGCCTGTTATTCCAGGTGTTTCTTGACTTCCTACTTTTGCATTCCAGTCTCCTATAATGAAAAGAACATCTTTTTTGGGTGCTAGTTCTAAAAGGTCTTGTAGGTCTTCATAGAACCATTCAGCTTCTTCATCATTACTGATTGGGGCATAGACTTGGATTATGCTGATACTGAATGGTTTGCCTTGGAAATGCATGGAGATCATTCTGTCATTTTTGAGGTTGCATCCAAGTACTGCATTTTGGACTCTTTTGTTGACTATGATGGCTACTACATTTCTTCTAAGGGATTCCTGCCCACAGTAGTAGATATAATGGTCATCTGAGTTAAATTCACCCATTCCAGTCCATTTTAGTTCGCTGATTCCTAGAATGTCGACGTTCACTCTTGCCATCTCCTGTTAGACAACTTCCAATTTGCCTTGATTCATGGATCTAACATTCCAGGTTCCTATGCAATTTTGCTGGCAACCCACTCCTGTACTCTTGCCTGGAAAATTCTATGGACAGAGGAGCCTTGTAGGCTACAGTCCATGGGGTCACAAAGAGTCGGACATGACTGAGCCACTTCACTTCACTTCAGGATTAAGTTTAAAATAATACCTTGATTCATGGATCTAACATTCCAGGTTCCTATGCAATTTTGCTGGCAACCCACTCCTGTACTCTTGCCTGGAAAATTCTATGGACAGAGGAGCCTTGTAGGCTACAGTCCATGGGGTCACAAAGAGTCGGACATGACTGAGCCACTTCACTTCACTTCAGGATTAAGTTTAAAATAATGCTAATTAAGTTTACCTTTTAAGTAAAGTAAGCTGGTGCAAACACTTGAATTTAGCTTCTCTCTCTGTTAAGAGGATATCTTTTCCTCAGATATTGAATTGCCTTTGATGATAGATTTAAGTTTCTTTATCTCTTAAATGATCTGTTCTGAAATCCCTTATTGTTACCTTGGCTAAGTGAATAGTATTGTTTCACAATGACCTATAATCCTATCTGACTGAGTGTTCTAAATCTTTTTGATATTTGTTGACAAAGCTTCCTAAATCATTCTAATGAAGAAGATTTCTACTAACTTTGGGATGGTTCAGAGGGTCCCTGAAACATCGAGATATTACACTAATTAGGTTCATTTTGTATACAGAATAACATGGGAGTATTGTCAAGTGAGTAATAAGTCTCGGGTTATATTGTATGGTAAATGTTACTAATATCGGAGAAGGCAATGGCACCCCACTCCAGTACTCTTGCCTGGAAAATCCCATGGATGGAGGAGCCTGGTAGGCTGCAGTCCATGGGGTGGCTAAGAGTCGGACACAACTTAAGCAACTTAGCAGCAGCAGCAACAGCATGCAATCTTGTTTTTTACAGCATTGGACTTTGCTTCTATCACCAGTCACATCCACAGCTGGGTGTTGTTTTTGCTTTGGCTCCATCCCTTCAATCTTTCTGGAGTTATTTCTCCACTGATCTCCAGTAGCATATTGGGCACCTACCGACCTGGGGAGTTCATCTTTCAGTGTCCTATCTTTTTGCCTTTTCATACTGTTCATGGGGTTCTCAACGTAAGAATACTGAAGTAGTCTGCCATTCCTTTCTCCAGTGGACCACATCTGACTATAAAAACTGATTGTCTTTCCATTTAATTAAGGTAATAGGAGTATGTATGTGCTCAGGAATGTAGTTACGAGGTTAATCTAAGTGTGTTCTATGCTCTTGCTGGTAAGTTGCTCCCAGAAAAACAAAGTATGTGGTTAAGTTGCTAAATACCCATCCCCCAAAGCTTCAAAAGACATATTAGCATATCAAAGGCATTGAAAAAACCTGTGGAAAGGATGCTTCAGTAGCTTTGTTTAACCCAGCATTCCCCAAATGTGTTTGCTAATGGAACTTTTATTTTAACAATGCCTTTTGAAATAGACCAAGGAGCACATTTTGACAGTTAGTGAGTTAAGGAAAAAGTAAGCTCTAAACATATCAAGTATTTTATAAATGTGGAAAAAGTGATAGGCTTGGCAGGGAAATTCTTTCCATATTCTACATGTGTGACCTTGAACAATTTACTGATCCTTTGCTCTGAACCTCAGTTTCTTCTTCAATAAAATGAAGATAAAAATATTTAGTAAAATAAGGTATGCTAGACCCAGAAGAGCAGTAGACCTTAGTGGTTAAGGGCATAGATTCTGGAACCACTTCCACTGTTACCTATGTATATGATGTTGGGCAAGTTATTTCCACTTATTTTTCCTCTATTTACTCATTTGTAAAATGGAAGAAGAATAGCACCTACCACAGAGGTTTGCTGTGGGCATTCGATGGTGGTAAATTACTTCAAGTGTGCATTCCACTCAACATAAGCTATTATTTTAGCTTTACCAAATACCCGAATCAGTGTAATTTGTTCAATAAAAGGTAGTTAAATTTTAATCAGAAGTAAACATGTTAACAGAAGGGCTGGAGTCTGGAATTTAAGGGTGGAAAATTGGGAGAGAGCAGGAATATTCCATATTTATCCAGTCACTTTGTACATGGTTGCTTTGATTAGTGTTCTCAAAAATTAGCTTCCCCCTGACAAGCCAGCCCCGAGCATATTAGTCTGTCACAGTTGAAGTATACTGTTAAAATCCTCCAGCTCTAATTTACCTTCTGGGGAGCTCCACATTAACTGAACAATTCTCTTTAAAACTTGCCTAGAAACATTCTTATCATAATCCTAGGATTACTTCCTCTTCAATATTTCTACATCAGTGCTAGGCTTCCTACGTGGCTCAAGGGTAAAGAATCCCCCATCAATGCAGGAAACTCAGGGGACACCAGTTCTACATCTGGGTCAGGAAGATCCTTGGAGGAGAAAATGGCAACCCAATCCAGTATTCTTTCCTGGCACATCCCATGGACAGAGGAGCCTGGTGGGCTACAGTCCATGGGGTCTCAAAGAGTCAGACATGGCTGAGCGCACATAACACACACACTGGTTTCTAAGGTGTGTTTAAATCTCACTTGTGGTAGCAGATTTCAAAAGAGATTAATAGGAAAAAACTCATAGTAAAGTACATTTACAAACTGTGGCTTCAATAAATATCAAGGAGGATTCCAAAACCAAAGAGAAATGGGGAGATAATTGTACCAGGGAAAAGAGAAGATTTAATCATTGCAATTGTGCACTATTTTTAGCTCTGAAGTCATTAAAATCTGAATTCCACTTACTTTTCAAACTCAGTCACTCCATTCCATGTTTTAATCACCAATCGTACACCTTTATAAAGTTAGAATCAAGCTCACTATTCGTTCAGGTCTTTTTTTTTTTTTTTTTTTCAGATTTTTTCAGTGGTGAGCATTCTTAGTTCCTCAAAGCCCAGTGTTTAAATCTCCAAATCTTCAAATCTTCAATCCCTGTTGGCAATTTTTAAAGGTATTATTATGCATTTTATGGTTGATACACACACACACACACATTTCCTCCTTTTGTATATTACTGGAGCCCATCTCCTGGTTCCTAGATCAATGGGTCTGATGACTGTTACTCTTGGATTGTCTCAACTTTCCTGAACCCACTGTAACACCATATTATTGCCTCTATTCTACTGAAGCAAGGGAAACATCTCTAGCAAGGAAAGCAACATTCTACATTTTCCCAAGCACAATGGACTGACTTCATTCTACTTGATTTCAAAGTAGCATTTGATATAGCTGACCACCATCCTCTCCTGTTTGACTTCTGCATACTCTCTTGGTTTTCCTTCATACCTCATTAATGACTTCTCAGTCTCCTATGTTGATTCTCCCTTTACTCGAAGATCTGTAAATATTTAGGTTCTAAGATGATGCCCCCCATCTCTGTAAGAGTAAAACCCAAAGTACTAATTCTGGTGGGTAAGACCCTACAGGATTTGGAATCCCCACCACAGTACCTTTCTGACCAAGCATTCCCATTTCTATCCTCTGTTTTCCATCAATACTCTTTGAAATATTCATTACCCCTTATTGTCTCCACTTTCTCTCTTCCCATTTGCTCTTCAACTCACTATAATCCTGTTTTCATCCAAACTACACCACTCTACTCCACCAAATAGTCATTGTCAAGATTACAAGTGACTTCCTAGTTGTCAAATATAAAGATCAATGTTCAGTCTTTCCCTTACCTAACCTGTCCACAACATCTGAAAAGTTATTTTCCTTTGTAAAATAGTGGGTCAATTGATTCTGGGATACCACTATTTCTCATTTCTTTGCCTACCTTACTGGCATCTCTGGCTCTTTGCTTAGATCGTCCCCCTTGTGCTGACAACTGAACATTGGAATATCCCAGGGATTAGTCTCAGATCTATTTTTTTCTCTGTTTATACTAATTTCCTAGGTGGTCCTATCTTGTCCCAAGGCTATAAATATCATGTATAAACTGATAACTCCCAGATTTTTATCTGCTGCCTAGAATTCTTACCTGAGCTATAGATTTGTATACTTAATAGCCAACTTTACATCTGTGCTAATACATATTTCAATCAAACTTAACACATCCAATACTACTGATGTGTGGTTTGTTTAGTGGCTCAGTTGTGTCCAACTTTGCAACCCCATGGACTGTAGCCTGCCAGGCTCCTCTGTTTATGGGGATTCTCTAGGCAAGAATACTAAAGTGAATTGCCATGCCCTCCTCTAGGAGATCTTCCCAACCCAGGGATCAAACCTGAATCTCCTGCATTGCAGGTAGATTTTTTTACCAATCTGAGCCACCAGGGAAGTCCAAACTACTGATACCCCAGCCCCAAACCTGTTCCTCCTACAGGCAAACCATTTCAGTAAATGTTACAAGAATACTAAAGTGAATTGCCATGCCCTCCTCTAGGAGATCTTCCCAACCCAGGGATCAAACCTGAATCTCCTGCATTGCAGGTAGATTTTTTTACCAATCTGAGCCACCAGGGAAGTCCAAACTACTGATACCCCAGCCCCAAACCTGTTCCTCCTACAGGCAAACCATTTCAGTAAATGTTAATGTTGCTATTGTCATTGTTGAGTTGTTTAAACAAATGCTTTGGAGTCAGCTTTGCCTTTTTTTTTTTTAATCCAACACCTGATAACCAATATTAAAGCAAATCCTGCCAAATTCGCCTTCAAAAATTAAACAGAAATCACATTAAAACAGAACAAAGGCTGAACCCACCCATATCATTCTCACCATACCAGCTCCATTACATTCACTTCGGAGCTAGCAATCATGCTCTCTTGCTTAGATGACTTCAAGATTCTCCTAGCCAGTCAGCTGGCTTCCTCCCTCTGCCTTGCTACAGACTGTTCTCTACACAGGAGATATACTCTCTAAAAACGTGTCAGACCACATCACTTCTCTGCTAAAAGCCATCCAATGAAGCTCCTATTACTCAGAGAAAAGCCAAAAATCCTTACATGAGCTTTTAAAGTTCTTCATAATCCAGTCCTTGGTTTCCCCAAACTCATCTCCTACCCTTTCCACTCTTGCTCACTCTCCTCAAGTCAGAGGTGCCTCTTTGCTAGTCTTTGAGTGTGAACATGATAGTCATGCTCCTGCCTTAGTATTCTTTCACCTGTTATTTATTCCCTTTGCCTGCAATACTCTCCCCTCGCCCCCAGGTAGTCACATTTCTCACTCCATTTCAAGCAGCTCCCTGTTCAAATAACACCTTCTTAGAGAGACTCCCCAAGGCCACTTGATTATGCTGATTTATTTTTGCTCAGAGTATTTACCACAAACTGAAAACATATAATATTGTCTGTCATGTCTGACTATAATAGAATATAAATTCATGAATACAGGTCCACTACAATTTTGCTCACTGATATATCCCAAGTACCAAGAATTCTATCTGGCAGATAGTAGGTACTCAGTAAGTATTAAGTCAATGTGTGAAATGGATTTTCTTTTATATTCTTCAGTAGAGTTCACAGATTCAAATACATTCAGTGGTACTTCAAATACAAGAATTTGTTTCATTTATTCATTCCAGTATTTATTGAGCCAGGTGCTGGGGCTACAGGGATGAAACTTAAAGTAATTCCTGTTCTCCTGGAACTTGATCACTTTCCTACTTTCTTTTTCCCATTTTCCAATGCCTGTCACCGCTTCCACTGAAATTTGTCCCTTCAGTGTTTTATATCTTAATAAAATGCTGCTACTTACATGGTCAGCCAAGCTAAAACCTGAGGGGTAATTCTGACTTCTTTTTTCCTACAGCCCCAAACCCAATCATTTGCCATTTTCAGTCAATTCTATCTTATAATATCTCTAAGATCTGTCATTATTGTTCCACTTCTACTGTCAAATAAATTTCACTTTCTCCAGCTTCAGTACCACTACCCTCATCATCTTTAACTGAAAAATAAATTCAGTGAATTTCCCTGCCTTTTCTCCTGCTCCCTTCCCCTCCAATCCTTTTTCTACACTGTAGCCAGAGTCATCTTTCTCAAGTGCAAATAGGACCAGGTCACTCCAACACTTAAACCCAACAGGGTCAAATTCCAATATCAATACATTCACATGGTCTTTAGGACCTTAAATGAGCAAAGCCTTTCTGACCTCTTCAGCTTTATGTCCTGTTATTGTTTAAACCTAGCTCACATGTGACCTTGGAGATCTTTCTCAGACCTGGTGCTCTTGCAAATTCTCCATTTAGAACACAAGCATAACCTGATCATCCTGCATCGGAGAGAGTAGCATCTCCAGGAGATTGGCTGCCTTTTCATGGTGTGTCAACTCTGGATACTCACTATGTGATTTCAAATATCTTCCCTGCTGGAATTGCCCTCTTCCTTCCCTGAGCTCCCACTGTGTTTCATCTGTCTCACTCCTTAGACACCTTGTATTACAGTTAGTTCTGCACTGCTCTCACCACTATTAGGCTGAGAATCCCCAGAGGGAAAGCCTGGGCTCCTCTTGCTTTAGCCAGCTCTCCACTCTACACATCACTGGGTCTGTTGGCTTGTAATCAATTTCAAGGCATTCAACCAATGCTTGTTGAATAAAGGAATTTTACTTACGGACATTTTCTCTTATACTGCTTTTCCATCACACCTTCTCTTTCTGTTTTTTTTCGAAAAGTGATTTTATTATTTATTTATTTATTTATTTAAAGCTGTGCTGGATCATCATTGCTGTGTGGACTTTTTTTTAGTTTTGATGAGCAGAGGTTTCTCTTTAGTTGTAGTGCATGGGCTTCTCATTGCAAAGGCTTCTCTTGTTGTGGAGTAGGGCTCTAGTGTGTGAGGGTTTCAGTAGTTGTGGCTCCCAGACTCTAGAGCACAGGATCAGTAGTTGTGGTTCACAGGCTTAGTCACTCCACGGCATGCAGGATCCTCCTGGATCAGGAATTGAACCCATCTCCTGCATTGCCAGGCAGATTCTTTTCCACTGAGCCACCAGAGAAGACCCACACTTTTTCTTTTTGATTAAAAGGTTTAATCATTCAGAAGGTGCTATTGTAATATCTAAATCTATTAGCTTTTCCACTAAAGAACTGTGTGGTACTCCCTGCTTTCCAAAATTTGGTGACAAAATTATGAAAAAAGCATTTGGTAAATATCTCATAGAAAGTCAGATTCTCTTATTATGTGGGGGACTTGATTTGTTGTGTTTAAACCAACTCAGTGTAGGTTTGATCCTTAATTTTTTTTTTTCTGTTTCTCTTCATCAACACTCATTTTTTGTGACTGATTTCACTACATGCTGAACTAGCTCAGCAATTGGCCTTAGTCTCTTAAGGGAGACAAAAATGGTACTGTTATTGAGCATCTAGGTCAAAAATAAAGGAAAAGTAAACTAATATTTTGAATTGGTATTTTGAGACTTGAGGATATTTATTTATCTGCTTTACAATGAAACTGTTTGGTAAAACTGGTACCAAAATAATTTGATTGTTTTAGTTGCCTTATTGGAAGAGCTGTGTTGGAGTCATATAGAAACAACCAGATGCAGCTTCTCTTGGTATATTCCTTGCCCAAGGATATGAGTCAGTTCTTAGAATCTATCTGTCCAGCAATTTCTGGATGCAGGTTACAATTCTATCTTGCTGCTCATATTTGGGCTTCCCTGCTGGCTCAGCTGGTAAAAAATCCATCTGCAATTCAGGATACCTGGGTTTGATCCCTGGGTTAGGAAGATCCCCTGGAGAAGAGAATGGCTACCCATTCCAGTATTCTGGCCTGGAGAATTTCATGGACTGTATAGTCCATGGGGTTGCAAAGAGTTCGACATGACTGAGTGACTTTAACTTTCCTCATATTTAGCTCTGTTGTAACTCAGCAAGTGTCTTGGGTAAGTCCCATGAGTCATAGAAGCTAAGAGTGAGCTGGATCNGCTACCCATTCCAGTATTCTGGCCTGGAGAATTTCATGGACTGTATAGTCCATGGGGTTGCAAAGAGTTCGACATGACTGAGTGACTTTAACTTTCCTCATATTTAGCTCTGTTGTAACTCAGCAAGTGTCTTGGGTAAGTCCCATGAGTCATAGAAGCTAAGAGTGAGCTGGATCAGAAATACTGGCTATGGATAGATGATCGTTATAAAATGCACACTTTGACCTCTTAAATTATGTCAAGTTACAAGGCTTTCTTTTTGACACATTGAAATTATCTGGTCTCTTCAATATTTAATTTATTACTAATGAGGGACTGCAATTGCTGTGAATTAAGTAGACTACATTTATCATAAGATCTGATACCTTTCTACTTCCATTTTAAAAAGAATCTCTGAAAGAAAAAAATGTAGAAAATTAAATGCATGAAAATACATTGTCTAATCAAGAATCATGATCATTACCAGCTGTCAAAAGATATCTTAAAATATTTAATGAGCTAAATTAAGCTGTAAAGACATGTCATACCTTTTTATAGAAACTCACCTGGATTTGACCTTTTGATCTCACTGCAGTGCAGCATGAACCAAGGAAACAAGGGAGGAACAGAGCAGAATGGAAGAAAGAGCACTAATCAAGGAGGCAAGATACTCAGCTTCATCACTCATTTGCTGTACGACTTTTGGCAAGTCATTCTCCTGTTCTAAATTTTGGTTTTGCCACCTGTAGAATGAGATGGTGTAGACTAGATGGGTGTTTCTGATTGCCTCATCGTCCATGCCTCATCCATGTGCAAAAAATTCGAGTCTCAAGGGACAAGTACTACAACTTATTATGATGTTATAAAGTATTATATAGTATATGACTTTGGAATCAGATAGATAGGGACTTCTCTTGTGGTCCACTGGCTGAGAATCTGCCTGCCAATGCAGGGACAGTACAAGCTAGGGACCAGACCCTTCTCGAATGTACGGCGTCCCGTTGATTCGGACATGTGGTGTTGATCTCTCATCGGGGACGAAGGACTTTGATCTCTTTCGGGCGCTCGTCGTTGCTTCTGGGTCTCGTTTTTATTTATTTATTTATTAGTCTATTCTTAAGTTGAGACCCGAGAGTTGAATGACAGATATACTGGAATCTCTTTGGTCGAAGAGAAAGACTGTGAATCAAAAGAGAGACATTTTACCCTTACTACTGTGATATATAGAAAGTATTGAAAACAGTTTTATTTTAATCGATTACCATAGAATGCCACCGAGTCACCATTTCTTAGTCGGACAGTTACGCCCTCTACACCCAAGGTAGAGACCCAACCCTTCTAGGGGACCTCTTCCTTTATCGTTAGATGAACTTACAAGAACGGACCTCCTCCTTACCGCGGACCTTCCGATGTCAGGTACCCCAGTGTTTCTAAGACTGTGTTGAATAACTGTTTGCTGTTGTTACCCACAGAACTTAAGACTGAAAATAACGACATCTGTTACAAACTCTTATATTTTGAATAGGACTAATGGGTATTCACTAATGTCCGACCAATTTTGGGGTTCTTTTGTTACTTGTATCTACTTTACGTCAGACAGTGTGTACGAACTTTCCTTACTGTTTCACTGAACTCTTAGTCTCTGGTACTCTCGTGAACGTTTAACTTCTTAGTCTCCTTCTGTGCACACAGGGAAGTCACACACGACTCACTCGGACTCCCATTCCTCCTTATTCTACAATGCCTACAGTCCAGATGTTCACAAAACTAGTGAAAGTGAAAAGTGAAATTGAAAGCCCCTTAGTTGTGTCCTACTTTTTGTGACCCCATGGACTATACAGTGGAATTCTCTAGTCCAGAATACTGGAGTGAGTAGCCTTTCCCTTCTCCAGGGGATCCTCCCAACCCAGGGATTGAACCCAGGTCTCCTGCACTGTAGGCAGATTCTTTACCAGCTGAGCTACAAGCAAAACCAGTGAAGTGATTCTTAAATATTTTTGCTCCATAGACCGCTGAAGAGACTGATCAAAGTAAGGACTCTGTCCCCAGCTTTCAGGTTCAGAGGGTTCAAGAACACTGTGGAAGCTCTTTCTTATACTCCTAGGGTGAATGGATTCCAGATTTTTAAAAAATTTGATTTAGTTGGAGGCTTTGGCACTTGAGATAAGTTTTGAAGAATGGCTAGAATTTCAAACAGTGAGGAAGAACAGTCTTCTTGGTCTTTGAACGCATCCTATCCAGTCTCATAGCACGTACTGACCACTTGCTTCTGCATATTTGTTGGCCCAAAAAAAAGCGTTCAGTTTCAGCTTTGCTGCCTTTCTTGACACATATCGCCTGTGTGCTCCTGGACTCCTGGATGCTTGCCTGGTTTCTGTATCAAAGTGCCCCACAAGAACCTCAGGCTTCTGTGCCTTCATCCAGGTCCCCAGGGCCCAGACTTGGTTCCTACTTTTCATGGCTGCCAATGCCTTTGTTCTCCCACCCTGCAAAAGGCCCAGTGGAATCAGTGAACAGGTGTGAATGCATGTTTAGTCGCTTCAGTTGTGTCTGACTCGTTGAGGCCCTATGGATGGTAGCCCACCAGGATGCTCTGTCCGTGGGATTCTCCAGGCAAAAATACTGGAGTGGGTTGCCATTTCTTCCTGCAGGAGATCTTCCTGAGCCAGGGATAGAACCTGTGTCTCTTTATGTCTCCTGCATTGGTAGCTGGGTTCTTTACCATGAGTACCACCCAGGAAGCCCCAGTGAACAGACAGTGAAGAGGTATTTGTGAGCTGGAGGTCTATCTCAGCTCTAATGCCTGCTCTGACAAATCCAGCCTGGTCTATCAGTTCTGCTTTTTCACTGCTCCCAATATTGTCCTTTGATTCACTCTCTTATAACTGTGTACAACTTTGTTTCACAGTGCAGACTAACTGGGATAACAAATGACTCCCAAATCATGGTGGGTTAATCCAATCAGTTACATTTCTTGTGCAGTTTTCAGTCCAGTGCAGGTAGACAAGAGCAGAAGCTCAGCTCTGAGTGGTCTTTCCAGTCCAAAGTTGATCCTGTTCCACCCGTGGCTCTCAAGGTTGCTCTGAAAACTGGCATCTAGATGACAAAAAGGAAAAACAGTGGGATAGGAGGGTGTAGTCTGGAGGAAAGTAATGCGCATCCTTTTCCAATGTCCAGAACACAGCCACATGGTCCCCTCATTGAAGCCGGGCAGCTAGGACAAGAAGTCTAGCTGTGTGCTCAAAGGAAAAGAGAAAAGGATTTAGTGAACACGTAATAGCATCTCTGCCCTGCATGGCCATCATCTCATTTGATCTTGCTATGAACTCTGGGAGGTACACAGCAAGGATTAATATCCTCTGTTTAAAGATGAGGGAACAGGATCCTAGAGATGAAATGATTTGTCCAAAGCCACTGTGCTGGTAAATGGCAGAATCTGCCATCAAATCCAGGCTGTCTGCTCTAGTACTCAAACTTCTTCCTTGATACAATCTGACCTGCAGGTTTTAGTAAATATAATCTCTGAGTGTCACAGAAAGAATCCTTAGGGCAAATTATATCAAAGCAAAATCTGGGGGCATCATACATTAGGTATAATTGAAAGAATTCATTAAAATGCAGATTCCTTGGTGCATAACTACACCTACTCACTGACTCAGTCTATAGAGGGTGAGTTGAAGAATCAGCCAATGAGTCTTCTATGCAAGATATAGTATGAGAACTCTCTGCCTAACAACTCAATTTTTATCTCTTTGCTTAAAGAAAACAAAATAAAGATACTTATAGGAAGCTGACTTTTACTAGTTTATAATCTGCACTCTGCTGGAAGACCTCCAAACCTGACATTGGCAATGAAAGATTCAGTTGCATTTTAATGTTTAAAGACAAATGGATTTCTTTCTAAAAATAGGCAAGTGGGGGTATGGGTGGGCTAGGGTCTCTCACAAAATTATCACTCAGTTGCAGAAGTGCTTAATAAAACTCTGGCTATCTCTATTGGCAAAGGGACTAAAGACCTGAAGCAAAATTCTATGGTAATTCAAGTAAAAATAATCTTCCTTTCTCTTGAATTTAGAGCTTTATGTGCAATTCTGAGATAATGCTTTAAATTGAAGAAAATTTTAGAATCAATTTAAGGGATAGATTATTTCCCTTGTCATGTTGCCCAAATATTGAATATATATTTCACTGCACATCTGGCATAAATACTGCATGGTCTAGGACATCAGGGGTATAAATATTTCACAATCACAAGACAGATGTAACAATCACTCATCCAGTTTCATAAGCTTCTGAATTCATACCTTTGCGTTCCACTCTTCACCCCAACATGAGGATGCTGATGAGCCTCTTAGTTATATCTTATAATATTTCATTTTAAAGTAAAAATTATCCATAACATTTCACTTTCATGTAGAAATCACTATTAATTTAGAGAATGTGAAATAAGCTACCTAAAAGCCTTATGAAGTGTTATTTAGGTAGTCAAAATGTTTGCTTTTCTCGCTTCAAGTTGGTTTTAGACACTAATTGTACTAATTTCAACTATAAGCTTAAAATATCCTTCAAGTAAGTACACTTTAGTGTGAATTATTTATACTCTTTAGAAGAATTATGCATAGAGAAATGCTGAATCATAAGATGGTGGCTATTACTTATGGCAGCAGCAATCATGGCTTAGTTCTTTCGAATAGCCTTTATCTTTTGTCTTAGTAGATAGGGGTGGGTTGCTGGTACCATTATGGCCACCTAGAGAGTGTGGAGGGCCCATTCTCTACCTGCCCTAATGGAGTAGGTGATTTTTCAGAGGACTGAGGCTGGAGTTTACTTTATTTGAAGCTTGAAAGCTAAACCCCAGCTTTCTGCTGACCTCTGCCTCTCACAGATGAAGTCGTTTTGTTCGGACCAGGGTATAATGGGATGATGCTTTTGAAGAATGCCTGGGGATGACCATTATTTCTGAGCTGGCATTTGAGGCTAGTGGTTCTCAATATTCAGCTCTACTCTTACATGTTATACTTGAATACAAACAGTGATATTTCAGTAAACTGATAACTCTGTTCCATTCAGTTATGTTCAGTTCAGTTGCTCAGTTGTGTCTGACTCCTTGCGATCCCGTGGACTACAGCATGCCAGGCTTCCCTGTCCATCACCAACTCCCAAAGTTTGCTCAAGCTCATGTCCATCAAGTCGGTGATGCCATCCAACCATCTCATCCTCTGTCATCCCCTTCTGCTCCTGCCTTCAATCCTTCCCAGCATCAAGGTCTTTTCCAGTGAGTCAGTTCTTCACATCAGGTAGCCAAAGTATTGAAGTTTCAGCTTTAGCATCAGTCCTTCCAATGAGCACCCAGGACTGATTTCCTTTAGGAGGGACTGGATGGATCTCCTTGCAGTCCAAGAGATTCTCAAGAGTCTTTTCCAACACCACAGTTCAAAAGCATCAATTCTTCGGTACTTAGCTTTCTTTATAGTCCAACTCTCACATCCATACATGACTACTGGAAAAAACCCATAGCTTTGACTAGACAGACCTTTGTTGGTAAAGTAATCCATTCTTTGGTCAGCTTTCTTTATAGTCCAACTCTCACATTCATACATGACTATTGGAAAAACCATATCTTTGACAAATATGGACCTTTGTCAGCAAAGTAGTGTCTCTGCTTTTTAATATGCTATCTAGGTTGGTCATAGCTTTTCTTCCAAGGAGCAAGCATCGGTTAATTTCATGGCTGCAGTCACCATCTGCAATGATTTTGGAGCCCAAGAAAATAAAGTCTGTCATTTTCCATTGCTTCCCCATCTATTTGCCATGAAGTGATGGGACTGGATGCCATGATCTTAGCTTTCTGAATGTTGAATTTTAAGCCAACTTTTTCACTCTCCTCTTCCACTTTCATCAAAAGGCTCTTTAGTTCTTCTTTGCTTTCTGCCATAAGGGTGGTGCCATCTTCATATCTGAGGTTAGTGATATTTCTCCCAGCAATCTTGATTCTAGCTTGTGCTTCATCCAGCCTGGTACTTCGTATGACGTCCTCTGCATATAAGTTAAATATGCAAGGTGACAATGAAAATTGTCAAGAACAAGAACAAGTGTCAAGAACAATTGTTTTAGAATTAGTAGGGTTGGATTCCCAGATTCCCATCATGACTCTGCTGCTTACTAGCAGGAGAACCTTAAACAATTAATGTAACTTTTCTGAGCCTTAGTTTCTCCATATCAAATTAGATTATGATGGAATCATAATATCTATCTCATAAGGCTGTTGAGATTAAATGAATCTATTAATATCTATCTAGCCATTTGACCATCCATCTGTAACATACATATAGGTTTCACATAGTACTGAGCACCCCACAAACACTCAAAAATGGCCTTTGAAGTCAGGAGAATGGATTAGATTACACAAACCAAGTGTGTAGCGTGAGATAAGAGGAGGGTCTAGGACAGCAACTTGAACACCAAGCCCGAATCTAAATCTCAGCTCTATCACTCAGTAGCTCTGTGACCTTGGGCAAGAGGCCCTGGTGGATATGAACTACCAAGTATTTATTAGCTTTAGCATCAAGGATGATATTGATGACTTTGGTGAGAACTTTTTCAAGGGAGAGGAAGGTATCAAAGGGAGAATGAGTGAATGGGCAGTGCAGAAGTACAAGTAATAAATACAACAACCACACCTACTTATATTTTCCTCCCCCTTGCCTGGACCCCAGCCACGAATGAGGTTTCACTGTGAGCCAGGCTCTAGGAAACTCTCTTCAAGAATGTTTTCATTCACATGATTAGTAACTCCACTTACCAGTGAGAAAACAGAGGCTCAGGAGGCTTAAGTAATGTGGGCAAGGTGACAGTTAGGTGGCAAAACTGCAACACAAACACAATTTCTTTTCACATGCTCATGTTAGCATAGTGACATGTTAGAAAGCTTTAAGGCATTTAGTTCACAGTTTCTGCTTATGAGGCACTCCTGTGTGCTTTGTTTTCTTAGCACGAGGATTCTGAAGACAAAACACATCATAAAGCAACCTTCTAGCTCAAATAACTATTTCAAGCCTGGGGCTTTGAACCCAGGGCACCACACGTTTGCTAGGGAAACTAAAACATTTCGGATTTCTACTAATGATGTGACTACGAGGCAGGGCTGCTTCAGCTGTGGTGCCCTAAACTGACATTGCTAGGGCAATGCCAAACATTTAGTGGGAATCACAGAGAACACCCAGCAAAGGAGCAGCCAGTGACAATTTTTGAAAAATGTGGCCTGGATTGGGAAAGAGCTAGATTTCATTCATGTATTTTGGGAAGCTTGCTTGTCTCCTGAAGGTGGACTGAACTTCCTTATGAAGCTCCTCTAGAGTCGGTTTCCCAGTTGCTTCTCTACTGGGTGGCCAGTCAAAGCCCAGCTGGTCACAGAGGTGCCATGAGGCCAAAGACAGAGACCAGAAGGTCCTTGGGATGGTGCTGTCTTGTCTGCACAACAAAAGGAAGGGGGCAAAAGAGCTGTGGTGGACAAGGCACAGCATGGGTCCCACTTCAACACACCACTAAGCCCTACCTTAGATCACATCCACACCCAACTGCCAACCTGAAATAACCAAGTCAAACTCTATTTCATTCATGTATTTTGGGAAGCTTGCTTGTCTCCTGAAGGTGGACTGAACTTCCTTATGAAGCTCCTCTAGAGTCGGTTTCCCAGTTGCTTCTCTACTGGGTGGCCAGTCAAAGCCCAGCTGGTCACAGAGGTGCCATGAGGCCAAAGACAGAGACCAGAAGGTCCTTGGGATGGTGCTGTCTTGTCTGCACAGCAAAAGGAAGGGGGCAAAAGAGCTGTGGTGGACAAGGCACAGCATGGGTCCCACTTCAACACACCACTAAGCCCTACCTTAGATCACATCCACACCCAACTGCCAACCTGAAATAACCAAGTCAAACTCTTCTCTCTGGCCTGCTCCAAGTAGAGAAAAGCAGAGACCAAAACCAGACTTGCCAAAGGGGTACCACTTCTTAGTTGTGTGATCTTACATGCATTACTTAACCACTTAGTGCCTCACTTTCGTCTTTCATAAAATGTGGAAAATACTAGCCTATTATCTCTTTGGGCTATTTTGACTTGGTGGCTTAGAACAATGACTAGCATTTCATAAGTGCTCGCTCTTGCTGCCATTCTTCTTTTCTCTCTCCCCTTCAACACAGGCTTTTTAAAACCCATTTTCTATCTCCCAGCTTCAAACTCTCCTATTTTCTCCCAAACCATCTGTTGTCTCCTCTCTTCTACTTTAATCTGAATGCTAGATCTATTTCTTCAGTCACTGGCTGATCCTTTCACCTCCACTGAGTCTTCACTGTCCTGTGAAAGTCACTCAGTCATGTCCAAGTCTTTGAGACCCCATGGACTATACATTCCATGGAATTCTCCAGGCCAGAATATGGGAGTGGGTAGCTGTTCCCTTCTCCAGGGTTCTACCAGAGATTTTCCCAACCCAGGGACTGAACTCAGGTCTCCCGCATTGCAGGAAGATTCTTTTTACCAGCTGAGTTACCAAGGAAGCCCCTCAGTGTCCTGTATATAGTCTTGAAAAGCCATAACCCTGGATCATTCCGTCTGTCTTTCCATTTCTGGCCTCCAGCTCTAACCTCTTCTCAACCACAGTTAAAGACATCCTCTTCCTTCAGTCAATAGCCAATCCCATTTCTCATCCAGCTGCAGATACAGGAGTATCTCCTCTATCTCCAATCTTATCTCGTGGCTTCCTTCCTTCTCATCAGCACATAAACATGTTGTTTCTCCCACTAAAGAATGAAGCACAAGAAACAAAACAAAGGCTTCTACTGCCATGTCTTCATGTAACTACCCACCTAGAGCAGTAATACTTCTAGATTCCAGATTTCTAGAATCTAGTAAAAGCAGTTTACACAATGTTGTCTTCACATGCTCATTAATCTGAGCTCCTCAGTTACCTGTACTGTGCATCTTGCCTCTCTCTTTCCACTGACATCATCCTAGCAAAGTCATCTGTGCTTTATCGTGGCAGTAATCAAGGGGGAAAAATATAGAAAAAAAGTTTTGTTTACTTCAGTGTGTAGTATCATACCTCTCACAGTATAGGAGATCAGGGACTGCTTCTGGGAAGAAGAAAAGAAGATAGACAAGAATTAGGCTCATTATGACAAAAGAGTGACAAGCTTGTCTTGAGCTCAAGCTGATATAACTGCATGGATAATTCAGTCAGCAAAATTTCTCCTCAGAAAGAAGGAAGCGATTTTGGCTAACTTTGATTAAGTCACAACAAATAGTGTCAGTTGGCTTTTTAATTTAATTTTTATTAAATATTCATGAGTAAATTGCCAATTAATTTCAGAAACAAAAGTATAGAGTGAGATGTTATCAAATTTAATGCATTAAGAGACTGGCACAGAAAAGTCTGTGAATCACAGTTGGGTAAACACTCCTGGTATGTATTAGAGATGGCAGTTCAGTTCAGTTCAGTTGCTCAGTCGTGTCCGACTCTTTGCAACCCAATGGACTGCATGCTGCAGAGATGGGATGTCCATCTTTTTTCCCTAGTTGCTCCTCACAGTTTTCTCTGTCTCAGCTCCATCGCAGGTTTGTCTGCATCCTTTTCCCTTTCTGATATTCATGGCAGCTTTTGATTTATAGATTCAGAAGGAAGGAGTCATTTTCCTTGGAGGCTGGGAAAGAAGAAAGGCAGAGATGTGGATGATTCATGCCAGTTTCCCATCAGTGGAGTGGATACGTTGGTTCAGATCCCTGGGCAGGCCCTGTCCTTGGCTTCTGGGAATTTGGCTGCTGGAAGTTGCTTCTTCTCTCTGGGAATCACCAGATGCCTCAGAGAACTGTTTTGACGTGGGTTACATCTCCTCCCTAGGGCTGCATAACTGACTCATTCAAGGATACAAAATCTAGTGGGGGTGGGTCTTGCCTGAATTTGAGACAACTCTGAACAACTGCTTCAGCTTTGGAGCCCCTAGGAGATCAGCTGAGGCCCCATTTACAGCCACATTGTACTTCGGCATCTTCCACTGCTCAACTCTGCCTCCCCAACCTCCTCACGGGCCTGTCTCTTGTCAAAGACAGAATAATTGGCACAAAGCAATTCAGGAGATGCTATNAGCCACATTGTACTTCGGCATCTTCCACTGCTCAACTCTGCCTCCCCAACCTCCTCACGGGCCTGTCTCTTGTCAAAGACAGAATAATTGGCACAAAGCAATTCAGGAGATGCTATAGGTAGAATATTCATTACTCAGGAACTTCTCAAAGAAAAAGAAGTCTAGAATATCATAGGGCTTCCCAGGTGGTGCTAGTGGTAAAGAACCTGCCTGCCAATGCTTGAGTTCAAGACAGTTTAAGTGAGTCATTTGCTTCATCCAAGAGTTTTTACAGAGCCCAGGTGAATGGATAGAGATGATCTTATCTGGGCATATGCAAATATGCCAGGATGAGGTGGTCCTTTGTGGTTAGCTATTTCCAGAACAAAAGAGAGTGATGGTGCTTGATGTGTTCTTAACTGCCACTGCCTTCCAGGGCTCAAGTTAAGTTTAGTGCTGTAATTTTCTAGAGCTTTCCACAGCTTACCTCTGCTAAGAAATTCTTCATCTCAAAATCTGTTTCCAGAGAACCACCACAAGACAATCAACCATTAGTCTTTTGGCCTGGAGTTGATCTCTTCTGGTTAGAAGCCTGGGCTCTAGGAATCTAGAGAATCATCTTTTTATGAGATAATTGATGAGATTCTAAGCAAGTAATGGGTGAGATTTCAGCCCAAAGTCTCCAATACTCTCCAGGTGCCATGAGAGGAACCGAAAGGTGCTTCAGGGTTAAGCTGAGATTATGAACTGGAGTTTTTGGAGGTTTGTCTCCCAGCAATGTCCTATTACCCTGAAGATGGGAACCTGAGATAGCATCTAGATATAGCATTCTTGTGTTAGTTTCACATAGTACTGAGCACCCCACAAACACTCAAAAATGGCCTTTGAAGTCAGGAGAATGGATTAGATTACACAAACCAAGTGTGTAGCGTGAGATAAGAGGAGGGTCTAGGACAGCAACTTGAACACCAAGCCCGAATCTAAATCTCAGCTCTATCACTCAGTAGCTCTGTGACCTTGGGCAAGAGGCCCTGGTGGATATGAACTACCAAGTATTTATTAGCTTTAGCATCAAGGATGATATTGATGACTTTGGTGAGAACTTTTTCAAGGGAGAGGAAGGTATCAAAGGGAGAATGAGTGAATGGGCAGTGCAGAAGTACAAGTAATAAATACAACAACCACACCTACTTATATTTTCCTCCCCCTTGCCTGGACCCCAGCCACGAATGAGGTTTCACTGTGAGCCAGGCTCTAGGAAACTCTCTTCAAGAATGTTTTCATTCACATGATTAGTAACTCCACTTACCAGTGAGAAAACAGAGGCTCAGGAGGCTTAAGTAATGTGGGCAAGGTGACAGTTAGGTGGCAAAACTGCAACACAAACACAATTTCTTTTCACATGCTCATGTTAGCATAGTGACATGTTAGAAAGCTTTAAGGCATTTAGTTCACAGTTTCTGCTTATGAGGCACTCCTGTGTGCTTTGTTTTCTTAGCACGAGGATTCTGAAGACAAAACACATCATAAAGCAACCTTCTAGCTCAAATAACTATTTCAAGCCTGGGGCTTTGAACCCAGGGCACCACACGTTTGCTAGGGAAACTAAAACATTTCGGATTTCTACTAATGATGTGACTACGAGGCAGGGCTGCTTCAGCTGTGGTGCCCTAAACTGACATTGCTAGGGCAATGCCAAACATTTAGTGGGAATCACAGAGAACACCCAGCAAAGGAGCAGACAGTGACAATTTTTGAAAAATGTGGCCTGGATTGGGAAAGAGCTAGGTTTCATTCATGTATTTTGGGAAGCTTGCTTGTCTCCTGAAGGTGGACTGAACTTCCTTATGAAGCTCCTCTAGAGTCGGTTTCCCAGTTGCTTCTCTACTGGGTGGCCAGTCAAAGCCCAGCTGGTCACAGAGGTGCCATGAGGCCAAAGACAGAGACCAGAAGGTCCTTGGGATGGTGCTGTCTTGTCTGCACAGCAAAAGGAAGGGGGCAAAAGAGCTGTGGTGGACAAGGCACAGCATGGGTCCCACTTCAACACACCACTAAGCCCTACCTTAGATCACATCCACACCCAACTGCCAACCTGAAATAGCCAAGTCAAACTCTTCTCTCTGGCCTGCTCCAAGTAGAGAAAAGCAGAGACCAAAACCAGACTTGCCAAAGGGGTACCACTTCTTAGTTGTGTGATCTTACATGCATTACTTAACCACTTAGTGCCTCACTTTCGTCTTTCATAAAATGTGGAAAATACTAGCCTATTATCTCTTTGGGCTATTTTGACTTGGTGGCTTAGAACAATGACTAGCATTTCATAAGTGCTCGCTCTTGCTGCCATTCTTCTTTTCTCTCTCCCCTTCAACACAGGCTTTTTAAAACCCATTTTCTATCTCCCAGCTTCAAACTCTCCTATTTTCTCCCAAACCATCTGTTGTCTCCTCTCTTCTACTTTAATCTGAATGCTAGATCTATTTCTTCAGTCACTGGCTGATCCTTTCACCTCCACTGAGTCTTCACTGTCCTGTGAAAGTCACTCAGTCATGTCCAAGTCTTTGAGACCCCATGGACTATACATTCCATGGAATTCTCCAGGCCAGAATATGGGAGTGGGTAGCTGTTCCCTTCTCCAGGGTTCTACCAGAGATTTTCCCAACCCAGGGACTGAACTCAGGTCTCCCGCATTGCAGGAAGATTCTTTTTACCAGCTGAGTTACCAAGGAAGCCCCTCAGTGTCCTGTATATAGTCTTGAAAAGCCATAACCCTGGATCATTCCGTCTGTCTTTCCATTTCTGGCCTCCAGCTCTAACCTCTTCTCAACCACAGTTAAAGACATCCTCTTCCTTCAGTCAATAGCCAATCCCATTTCTCATCCAGCTGCAGATACAGGAGTATCTCCTCTATCTCCAATCTTATCTCGTGGCTTCCTTCCTTCTCATCAGCACATAAACATGTTGTTTCTCCCACTAAAGAATGAAGCACAAGAAACAAAACAAAGGCTTCTACTGCCATGTCTTCATGTAACTACCCACCTAGAGCAGTAATACTTCTAGATTCCAGATTTCTAGAATCTAGTAAAAGCAGTTTACACAATGTTGTCTTCACATGCTCATTAATCTGAGCTCCTCAGTTACCTGTACTGTGCATCTTGCCTCTCTCTTTCCACTGACATCATCCTAGCAAAGTCATCTGTGCTTTATCGTGGCAGTAATCAAGGGGGAAAAATATAGAAAAAAAGTTTTGTTTACTTCAGTGTGTAGTATCATACCTCTCACAGTATAGGAGATCAGGGACTGCTTCTGGGAAGAAGAAAAGAAGATAGACAAGAATTAGGCTCATTATGACAAAAGAGTGACAAGCTTGTCTTGAGCTCAAGCTGATATAACTGCATGGATAATTCAGTCAGCAAAATTTCTCCTCAGAAAGAAGGAAGCGATTTTGGCTAACTTTGATTAAGTCACAACAAATAGTGTCAGTTGGCTTTTTAATTTAATTTTTATTAAATATTCATGAGTAAATTGCCAATTAATTTCAGAAACAAAAGTATAGAGTGAGATGTTATCAAATTTAATGCATTAAGAGACTGGCACAGAAAAGTCTGTGAATCACAGTTGGGTAAACACTCCTGGTATGTATTAGAGATGGCAGTTCAGTTCAGTTCAGTTGCTCAGTCGTGTCCGACTCTTTGCAACCCAATGGACTGCATGCTGCAGAGATGGGATGTCCATCTTTTTTCCCTAGTTGCTCCTCACAGTTTTCTCTGTCTCAGCTCCATCCCAGGTTTGTCTGCATCCTTTTCCCTTTCTGATATTCATGGCAGCTTTTGATTTATAGATTCAGAAGGAAGGAGTCATTTTCCTTGGAGGCTGGGAAAGAAGAAAGGCAGAGATGTGGATGATTCATGCCAGTTTCCCATCAGTGGAGTGGATACGTTGGTTCAGATCCCTGGGCAGGCCCTGTCCTTGGCTTCTGGGAATTTGGCTGCTGGAAGTTGCTTCTTCTCTCTGGGAATCACCAGATGCCTCAGAGAACTGTTTTGACGTGGGTTACATCTCCTCCCTAGGGCTGCATAACTGACTCATTCAAGGATACAAAATCTAGTGGGGGTGGGTCTTGCCTGAATTTGAGACAACTCTGAACAACTGCTTCAGCTTTGGAGCCCCTAGGAGATCAGCTGAGGCCCCATTTATAGCCACATTGTACTTCGGCATCTTCCACTGCTCAACTCTGCCTCCCCAACCTCCTCACGGGCCTGTCTCTTGTCAAAGACAGAATAATTGGCACAAAGCAATTCAGGAGATGCTATAGGTAGAATATTCATTACTCAGGAACTTCTCAAAGAAAAAGAAGTCTAGAATATCATAGGGCTTCCCAGGTGGTGCTAGTGGTAAAGAACCTGCCTGCCAATGCTTGAGTTCAAGACAGTTTAAGTGAGTCATTTGCTTCATCCAAGAGTTTTTATAGAGCCCAGGTGAATGGATAGAGATGATCTTATCTGGGCATATGCAAATATGCCAGGATGAGGTGGTCCTTTGTGGTTAGCTATTTCCAGAACAAAAGAGAGTGATGGTGCTTGATGTGTTCTTAACTGCCACTGCCTTCCAGGGCTCAAGTTAAGTTTAGTGCTGTAATTTTCTAGAGCTTTCCACAGCTTACCTCTGCTAAGAAATTCTTCATCTCAAAATCTGTTTCCAGAGAACCACCACAAGACAATCAACCATTAGTCTTTTGGCCTGGAGTTGATCTCTTCTGGTTAGAAGCCTGGGCTCCAGGAATCTAGAGAATCATCTTTTTATGAGATAATTGATGAGATTCTAAGCAAGTAATGGGTGAGATTTCAGCCCAAAGTCTCCAATACTCTCCAGGTGCCATGAGAGGAACCGAAAGGTGCTTCAGGGTTAAGCTGAGATTATGAACTGGAGTTTTTGGAGGTTTGTCTCCCAGCAATGTCCTATTACCCTGAAGATGGGAACCTGAGATAGCATCTAGATATAGCATTCTTGTGTTACAGCCACATTGACCTTGGGGCTTGCAAGATGGGTAATGAAAATGCTGAAGCTGCTTCTAACTTGGAGTGCAGCAACCTGGGGGAAAATAAAGCAAAGAACAGATTGGACCCTGTGTGATGCCTGCAACTGAAAGTCCCCCAAGATACACCACAGGGACATTTTGGAGAGAAAGGTCTGATTTCCAGCTATCAGGTTGGTAGAGGCTTGGACTTCATGCTTTGGTTGTGAAAAATATTAAGTGTGATCTTTTAGGCTGGTGAGGTCTGGGATATCTGGGTTATTTGAAGGTATTTTTCAGTTGGTCTCATTAAAATAAAGATTTTGTTTCTCAACAAGTTGGGTCACATTCAAAAATTTCTTTGAAAATCGGACAGTACTTTTGTAACATGAGATTTAAAAACAGATATTCTTGTCCTCAAAGGCTACTGGGAGGTCACCTTTGTGGTTAAGAACTTTGGTTTTAGAGTCAGCCAGTCTGTACAACTCTGGACTAAATTTTAATCAATGTGGGAGCAAGAGACATTTGTTGTAACGACTTCAGCCTTTCACATGGGATAGTTCAACAGCCCTATGCTCCACAGTCTACCCCCAAACAACATATACCTAAGCACTGATAAAGACAGATACAAAAGAAACTTCGAGACAAGTACCCTAATCTTGGGTAACTTACAGAAACCAATCAAAAATTAAAAAAAAAAATCAAACCCAAAGAAAAAGAAAAAGAAAAAAAAAAACACTACGTAAAATGATTGTCTTCTAGGCAAATTTAACTCCAAAACAAGTCAGTCCTTTAGCCAACTCCCACTCCTGGCTTGTTCACTTTTGTGTTTCTTCTCTCTTACACACACACACACACACACTCACATACTCATGCAAGAGATTGCAGTCCTGAACTCTTCCATTTAGATATTTGATCAGCTCTACTTCCCTTATATAACTTTTCTGAGCCTTTGCTTCGTCATTTCTAAGATGGAAGAAATAAATGTTTAATGAGATCTTGCATGTGTTGCAGGAAGGAGGACCCCTTCCAGGGCCCAAAACTGGGCTCTTGTCTAATCCTCGGAAATGAATTTTTGGAAGATACACATGTGCTGACAAAGCAAGAGACTTTATTGGAAAAGGGCACCTGGGTGGAGAGCAGTAGGGTAGGGAACCCAGGAGAACTGCTCTGCCACGTGGCTCGCAGTCTCGGGTTTTATGGTGATGGGATTAGTTTCCGGGTTATCTTTGGCCAATCATTCTAATTCAGAGTCTTTCCTGGTGGCGCAGGCATTGCTCAGCCAAGATGGATGCTCAGTTCGGTTTAGTTGCTCAGTTGTGTCTGACTCTTTGCGACCTCATGAATCGCAGCACGCCAGGCCTCCCTGTCCAACACCATCTTCCGGAGTTCAATCAGACTCACGTCCATCGAGTCAGTGATGCCATACAGCCATCTCATCCTCTGTCGTCCCCTTCTCCTCCTGCCCCCAATCCCTCCCAGCATCAGTCTTTTCCAATGAGTCAACTCTTCGCATGAGGTGGCCAAAATACTGACGTTTCAGCTTTAGCAACATTCCTTCCAAAGAAATCCCAGGGTTGACCTCCTTCAGAATGGACTGGTTGGATCTCCTTGCAGTCCAAGGGACTCTCAAGAGTCTTCTCCAACACCACAGTTCAAAAGCATCGATTCTTCGGCGCTCAGCCTTCCTCACAGTCCAGCTCTCACATC